>WNWK01027701.1:0-26048 GCA_009830355.1 Cherax destructor | reverse complement strand
TTCTTATTCTACATGTACATGTAAAAAATTACGGGCCTAGCTGACATCAATGACATACTACTATACTCCCCAAAACCTCCAAGTTGTGTCATAACCCTTTCCCCAAAGGTAAAAAAGGTGGCAACAACCGGGGTAAATTTTTAGAAAAGGGAATTACGAATATAAGTACCCAAAGCGCAGAAAGGGGGTCAATGGCAGAACAGTGCGTATAAGAAGAGCATTTTTTGTAAAAGGTTCCATCAAAAAAAGGGTCCAATGAATATAAAAAAATCATAGCCCAAAAGGGACGGATAACAGCAGAGTGTAATTTGGGCCGAAAACAGACCCCAAAGGGGGAAAAACGGGGGGAGAACAACCCCCCGAACCCCTGAGGCCTCGGATATTCCATAAAATAAGGTTTGATTTTGAAGAAAAGATACAGATGAAGGGAGAAACCTTTCCCCGGGGGGGGGTTCAAACCCCCGGGTCATGTTGAGGCTTTGAGGGGATTTCCCGTCTGAAAAAAATTTGCATTTGGGGACACAGTTGAAAGTAACCTTCCTATGGTGAAAAATATCGTTTGGATGAATCTTTTGAAGTTTAGCGGGGCCCAGTGGCTTCGCGACGGTCTTTAGTTCTGAGACTCTCTGCCCGCGGGTTCAACCCCCCCCGTGGTGGGGTTTTTTTTTGGAATCGTGTCATTACGATTTGGGAAAGGTCGGAAGAAAGGGGTATCTATGGACTAATAGGGTTAGAAAAGCCCAAATTTTGGAGGCAAGCGGAATTTTGAAAGAAACGAAGGATATGAATGCTGTAAAGGGGAAGGGGGGGGTGTAGAAAAAAGATAAATAGGGGGAAACCCCGGGGGGGAGTGGTGTCCATCAACATTCCAGTCTCCGTAATATATTCTGCGATAGCTTCCGTTTCGGGAAGAAAAAAGGGGGATGTAGGACCACATTAGAAAAGGGGAAAGGGAGGAAAAGGGATGAGCAACAAGGGGGGAGACTATGGACTGTACAAAAGTAGGGGGGGGGAAATGGAAGGGAAATTTTTAAAAGGGGATTTGGGGGAAGGGGGGAAGTGACCGGGGGAAAGGGAGAAGAGGAAGAAACTTGGGGGGGGACGGGGAATGAAGGATTGAACGAGGGGGAAATGAACCTCCCCCAAAAAGGGCCAAAAACCCAGTTGGAGGTGAGAAACCAGGCATAGAACCGGGGAAAGGGAAAAAATGTGCAGGAGGGAAAGGGGGGGAGAGGAGATTTTAACACTGGTTTATTTTTGCTGGACTTCTGAGAAAAAGGGGTGGGGAAGAGGGGGGTGGAAGGGGTGTAGCCCAAGTACTGTGCGAGGGGAGTAGGGGGAAGGGGGGGGAAAAGAGGGGTGTAGGTAGGAACCTCGGACCAAAGAAAAAAAAATAATTTAAAGGGGGTGACGGAGGATGGGGCGAACAGAGGAAGCCAGGGGGAGTTGGGACCCCAGAAGGGGGGGAACGTTTAGCAACACGAGAATAGGAAATAGGGGGGAGACAGCCATAGCATAAAAGAACCCTTTCCGCCTGTTTGAGACAACGGATTTTCTGCTCATTTAGGTAAACCCAAAAGGCCCAGGGGGTAAGATGGATGCGCCCCCCACGACAGTTAAGGCAAGGGGGAGGTAGACTACAAAAGGATTGGCATGGTCGTCGGCACCACAGACGGGGCATTGGCCATGGCCCTGCAAATTTTGGAGACCAAAAACCAGCAGCTTCTACACTTTTTGGGTGTGGGGCCCCTTTTTCAAACTTGTAAACGGTGACCCGCAATGTATCCCGAGGGGGGAAAATTTCTGGAATGAAAGTTAAGTGAGCAATATTGCAAGGAAATCGATTTCCCCGGCAGGTAGGGAGGACAAAATTTCAACTTTGAGTAGGGGAAAATCCTTAAAAGCTGCTAAAGAATGTCATCACCAATTTAAAAAATTTGTTGGACAAAATGGGAGAATAACAGTACCACAAAAGTGTTGAGAGACTTATGGGGTTTTTTAATAGTGAAGGAAAAAACAGGAAATAAGTTGAGGGAAAAATAACGAGCTTTCAAAATTTTGGGCCGTAACGTCGTGTGCCACTTTGAGGGCGGGGAAAGGCGTGTCTTCATCCCCCATGGCGAGTTCCCTTTCCAATACTAAGGGTCGGAAAAATAGGTGGAAAAGTTGGTCTCAGGGAAAAAATTTGTCCATTTTTGGGAGTGTGAAATATAGCGTTTAAGGGGGGTGACAAGCTGGGGCGTTTCCCGGGGATGCCTGAGAAGGAAGTAATGAAGTATCATCATGTAAAAGGGTTTGGGCGTTTGGAAGTGGGGGGTAGGGAAATTTGGGCCGTCGGGGGGGGGGGGGCAACCCCGGGAAAAATTTCCGCACTGGAAGGGGGAAGCCGGAAGCAAGGTCAAAAAGAGCAAGATCAGGCGTGAAAAAGGGCCGGTTTGGACCCGGGCCTGAAGTAGGTGACGGGAAACCCGGGATCAAAGGGAGTACAGGGGCATTGGGAAATGTTTTTAAAAAGTGGTCCGGGTTGAGGCCGGGGTCAGGGAAAAAAGGCCGGCCCGGGGAAAGGGGGCCCCGGGGGGGAAAAGGTTTACAGATTGGGTCGTCCCTGGTTATTATTTCCCTTTTTTTTGTTTTTTTTTTTTTTAAAAAAAAAGAAGAAAATAAAAAAAAAAAAAGAATAAAAAAGGGGGAAAATGGAGGGAAAAGCTCCTAGGAAAAAAGGAAAAACATAAAACCCCCCCATGCCTAAAAAAACCTCAGCACCCGGCCCTAGTGAATCGATGGAAACCCCTGCCATACCCAGTAAACCAGCAAGTAAAAACCCGCAATCCCGGGGTAGCAACCTCCCTCCCCGAGCCACCTTTTACAAAAGAGGGTGGCCAACCCCCAAAAAAGCATACCCCATCGGTCACCCCCCCTGCAGTCCCAAAAAAGGGGGCCTCCCAAAATACACCCTGGGGGAAAAACACCCAAAAGCCCCCCCCCGGGGGACTGGGGAGGGGTCGGGACATCCCCAAGGGGATCCAGATTCCATGATTTCTACACCCCCGCCAAGAACCTCCCCGGAATGGGGTGGACCGGGGCCCCCTTCCCCCACCCCAGGGAACCCAGAATGCCAGTGGAGAGAATCCCCCGGGGTTTAAAAAAAGGGGAAAGGGGAAAAAGGGGGGGGATGAGGAGGAGGGGGGGAGGAAAAAGGGAAAAGGGGGGATGGGGGAAGATGGGGGAAGGGAGGGGGGGTTGGGGGGGGAAAGGGTTCCCGGGCTGAGGGAAGAAGACCAAAGGCCCAAATTTCCCCAGACCGATAACCTTTTACCCCGGCAAGGGGCCCCCTTAAAAGGCCTTTGAACATAATTTCAAGCTGTCTGGTACCTTGGTGTTATTAAAACCCGGGGACTTAACAATTAATTATAAATCCACTGGAGGTGTGAGGATGAGTCCCGATCAGGGCATTTAAGGTTATAGTTGGGAGCCGGGCCCACCACAGTAAGTCCCTTCAGGAAGACATAAATTTAAAAATTTTTAAGGGAAAACCCCCTATTGGCGCCTGGTCCTTTTCGAACCGGGTTTTGGATAAATTAATAAACTTTGGGTGGGGTTTACTATGGATCATTTAGCATTAAAAAATTGTACATAATCATTATACGAATAATCAAATACATTGTGCAGAGAACTATAAAATAAATTTTAATTACCACTGAGCCTAATTTGGCTACTGTCATTAATATTGTACATGTTATTGTTACATATAATTACATCTACATCTCTATTTAAGTAGATATAAACCTGAACCTGTCATGTTGAGATATATTAAAATTGTATCATTAAGGAAAGTGAACTTGTATAGGTGTGTAGAAATAGAGGGGGTATGTATAGGTACATGACTGATTAGTTAATGATCCAATGAAGTCATTAATTGAATCCAGCCCTAGAAACCTGCCTTCCCATTTCTAGATAACTTGATTACTTACCTATAATTCCACACTGGGCAGTTAAGCGGTGTAGGTGTAAGCCACGTGTAGGTGTGCATCTCTGACGAACTGATGGGGTGAAAGGCCAGCACCAGTAACATACATATAAATGTGTATTCAATAGCACTGTCAAGAGGCACTTACCGTCATGAGGTGTGGGGTCTGTAGAGAGTCCCAGTTATGAACGCCATGAGATACTTGTATGAGTCACTGGTTCTACCCTGCTTGGTGTAAGAGAGAAGTTGCCAGGTTGGTATGCAAGGTAACCGTGTATTAATGAGTTCTTCACTGCACTAGTCTAGTGTACGGTAAGTTACATAAGTAACTAGACTGTTAATAGATCGGCGTGGTTAGACGAGATTCGGTCGCCTACCTCTTCTAGTTACTTTTTTGTGACTGTCGTGGGTAGCCAGTGAACACTTGTGCGTGTCTGGTCAAGTGCCCAATGTTGTCAATTCGTGTAGGCTGGATAAAGTAATCATAGGTACTAAGCTAAATTACTCGTGTCAAACTAACTTAACATAAATATTTATAAGAGGTGGTATAATTAATAAATTAGCCTATAAAGGCTTCGTTACTAAATTAGTCTTATAACTTAAGAGTGGATAAAGAAATATGGCACCATCGGGTGTAGGCTCATTAGGTAGGTACTGCCTAAAAGATAAGATAAGACTAAGATTTCTTGGGTTAGCCACCCAGGATAACCCAAGAAAGTCAGTGCGTCATCGAGGACTGTCTGTCTTATTTCCATTGGGGTCCTTAATCTTGTCCCCCAGGATGCGACCCACACCAGTCGACTAACAACCCAGGTACCTATTTGCTGAACATGACAACAGGTGTAAGGAAACACGTCGAAATGTTTCAACCTGCCGAATCGAACCTGGGCCCTCCGTGTGTGAAGCGAGAGCTCTAGCCACCAAGCCACCTCCTGTTTCTATGATACCTCAAACTCCATCCTTTACCCACTCCCTCCCAAGGCTTAGGAGGACTGACGTTTCGAAATCAGTTAACTTCCCTGATTTCCCACACATGGTTAATGTGTACCAGTATTATTATTGATGTATATACATCATTTATTATTGGTAATATACACGTGAGTAAAAACTCCATAAGTATATAAGCTTAACTTTGCTTATGTTATTACATGTCAATTATTGTACCATTAAACCTTCTTAAATGAAATTAAGCTAAAGTAAACTATGTGATAAATGGTTTTCAAAATCGACAAGTTGAGGATTGAGACACTTATGCAACATATGGGAATCTTTATTAAGAAATGTTTCGCCACACAGTGGCTTCATCAGTCAAACATTGCAACATCATGGATCTTGATACAAGAAATTCTTCAATACTTGAACAACCTTGACGAAGACCTACTTCGACTAGTGGATGGTACCACTATGACCCCGCCTTCTCCTGCTTTCTCCTGACCTAACTACAGTATATAAGCCACTTACGGCCCTATGCCGTACTTTCTACAAGATTGATGGACTGAACACATCGACTCCAGGCCGAGGGACTGATTACCTCAAACTCCTCCTCTCCTTACACCTTTCTACTTTTTATTGGACTGATGAAGCCACTGTGTGGCGAAACGTTTCCTTAATCAAGATTCCCATATGTTGCATAAGTGTCTCAATCCTGAAACTAACACAAGCAAAGTAATATTCAACATTCCTTGTCTAGCACTAGTGATTATATCATTTATATATCTAAAAACATGGCAGGAGAAAATAAACCATTGTTGACCTCAAAAAGGATCAAAGGTTCCTTGATAAGAGGGTGAAGTTACCCGTAATATAGATAAAATGGAATTACAGATCAAACGAGATGTAATGACAGAAAGATTCAACTCTTATAAAGAATTATACAAGGAATTTGAAAACCAGTTAACTAAAGGAGGTAAAGATTCTAGCAAGGCTGAAGAGATGCATGATAAGCTTTGAAAATTAGAGGACAAAATCACAGAGTGTAAACTAGTATGTCATAGACACATAACTATACCAGTCCCATTAAAACAATGAAGGCAATTTCGCATTAAGGTGACATTAATGGAGAATACTGAGCACTCACCCACACACTCCTTCATACTGAGCACTCACCCACACACTCCTTCATACTGAGCACTCACCACACACTCCTTCATACTGAGCACTCACCCACACACTCCTTCATACTGAGCACTCACCCACACACTCCTTCATACTGAGCACTCACCCACACACTCCTTCATACTGAGCACTCACCACCCACTCCTTCATACTGAGCACTCACCCACACACTCCTTCATACTTAGCACTCACCCACAACTCCTTCATACTGAGCACTCACCACACACTCCTTCATACTTAGCACTCACCCACACACTCCTTCATACTGAGCACTCACCCACCCACTCCTTCATACTTAGCACCCACACACTCCTTCATACTTAGACTCACCCACACACTCCTTCATACTGAGCACTCACCCACACATCCTTCATACTGAGCACTCACCACACTCCTTCATACTGAGCACTCACCCACACACTCCTTCATACTGAGAGACCTCACCCCAACACTCCTTCATAATGAACACACTCACCACACTCCTTCATAATATGCACTCACCTACAGACGTCTTAATACTGAGAACACTCGCACACAGATTCCTTCATACTAAGAGCACTCACCCACACACTCCTTCATACTGTAGTACTCACCCACACACTCCTTCATACTAAGAGCACTCACCCACACTCTTCATACTGTGAGTACTCACCCACACACTCCTTCATACTGAGAGCACTCACCCCCACACTCCTTCATACTGAGAGCACTCACCAACACACTTCTTCAAACTGAGAGCACTCACCCACACACTCCTTCATACTGAGAGCACTCATCAACACACTCCTTCATACTGAGAGCACTCACCAACACACTTCTTCAAACTGAGAGCACTCACCCACACACTCCTCATACTGAGAGCACTCACCAACACACTTCTTCAAACTGAGAGCACTCACCCACACCTCTTCATACTGAGAGCACTCACCCCACACTCCTTCATACTGAGAGCACTCACCAACACACTTCTTCAAACTGAGAGCACTTACCCACACACTCCTTCATACTGAGAGCACTCACCCACACACTCCTTCATACTGAGAGCACTACCCACACCTCCTTCATACTGAGAGCACTTACCCACACACTCCTTCAGACTGAGAGCACTGAACCACACACTCCTTCATACTGAGCGCACTCACCCACACACTCTTCAATCTGTGAGCACTCACCACACATTCTTCATACTGATTACGCTCTCACACACTCCTTCATACTGAGAGCACTCACCCACTCTCTTCATACTGAGAGCACTCACCCACACACTCCTTCATACTGGAGAGCACTCACCCACACACTCCTTCATACTGAGAGCACTCACCCACTCTCTTCATACTGAGAGCACTCACCCACACACTCCTTCATACTGAGAACACTCACCCACACACTCGTCATACTGAGAGACTCACCCACACACTCTTCATACTGAGAGCACTCACCCACACACTCTTCATACTGAGAGCACTCACCAACACACTTCTCCATGCAGACACCCAACTCCTCCCCCTCACACTGCTCATTGTTGACAATAATATTTCCCAACACTATTTCATGCTGACCCTATTTTTACTTCTACGCTATTTAATGCTGACCCTATTTTTACTTCTACGCTATTTAATGCTGACTCTCGTCCCACTATTCCATACTGATATGTATCTCACTCTTAGATGCTGACATCCTTCTCTATTATTTCACTCCCACACTCTTCACTATTAACATCGATCACCGCACCTTAATGTTGACAAAAACATTCGTACAAATACTGTAAACTGAAAATATGAAAAAGGAATTCCTCATAATCATTTATTTAGGTCTACTTGGTGAAAATGTTTGTGTTGTTATTATTTTTAAAATAATGAATATATCTGAGTTCGACGTCAGACACTCAAAAGTCATGGGACAATTCTGGAAAATATATATATATATATATATATATATATATATATATATATATATATATATATAATAATGTGATTCAAACCATAATATTATCAAAAATTATATAGGCTTGAAAGTAATTATTAATAAATGGAGAGAAGAGAATTTATGAAAATGTGTTATTGAAAAGAACAAAGTGCAAGCAAACATGAAATTCAAATTTGTAAAATGTACATTTAAGTTGAAAGATGATATTCAAGGAAAATAAGTCAATGAAAAAGTTAGCTTATCAGAATAATAATTGTTAGAGACACTCCTAAGGAAGAAACTGCATTAAAAGAAGCTGAATCGATTTCCTGACAGGTAAATGTGATTGAACCTGTTGATATTATTAAAGACAGTATGAATCTACAAAAGGCTTTTGATTCACGAGCAGCAACAGACGAGATGTTTCCAGCATCCTGAAGAAATATCCAAGAAACTTGGATAGTAATGAAAAGTGACGAACATGGTGTCATTATTTAAAATAAAACGTTTCATGGAAGATTCTTTCAACTCTAGACTTGTCTGACTTGTACTATTATTAATCTCTTAAAAAAACTTGTGCAAAAGCATGATATAACTGATATAAATTTTTATTTTTTCATGATAGAGACTCAAAACTTACACATAAGTTAAATAGATAAACAAACAGCATGAATTTACAATTTTAAAAGTAGACGACTAAGACACATTTGTAACACTTGGGTACAGTGGTGGAGTTACATTTTGGGGCCCTGAAGCTTGAACTGTATAGGGGCCCCTTCTTAACCAGCAACGAGGTCTGGTAACCATTATCTTCCTCAGCGACAGATCAACACAATGTTTTTAAAAATTTAACCACTATCTCTAGATTTTTGTTAAAATTGTTGTACTGGATTATCAATATGGATTAAAGTTGCTTCCGGGGCCCTCAAAGATTGGGGGTCCTGAAGCTTAAGTTTCATGGGTATCTGCATAGCTAAAAAGTTTCACCAGGTTTCTTCTGTCGAATACAGATGTCACTATAATACTGACACAGTTGAAGAGGACACATAATGTTGAGGTGCTCAGTCTTCATTATAGTTAAAAAAATGTTCTGTCCCTTAGCCATAATTATAATAATAATAATAATATCTTTATTTACTACAAGTACATGTACAAGGTATACAGGCCTAGCTGACATCAGTGACATATTACTGTATAGAAAGCCCCTTGTTATGCAGAGCCACACCAGTCGACTACACCCAGGTACCCATTTTACTGATGGGTGAACATAGACAACCGGTGTAAGGAAACACGTTCGATGTTTCCACCCTTCGCCGGGAATCGAACATGCGCAACACTTGGGTACTTTCATTGTAGAAATGTATAGTTTGCCCAGCAGACTTCTTCAGTTTAATAGAGTCGTATATAATCACCTCTGTGATCGACTTATGGACCTTGTTGCTCAAACGAAACATTTCGGCAATAATTATACCAAAGTGTTGCCAACGTTTCTAACTAATAACTTGTCGGTATTATTTAATACTTACACATTACTGCGACTGACCGGGGATCGAACCAGGGATGCATTAATACGGATAACAATGACATTAATACTGATATAATGACACTAAAAGAGCATTTGATGCTGTTCAATGACAGATTCTTATAAAAAAATGTAAAAAGGAGAAGGGAAAAAAATCTTTCATTTGGTAATTTCCCATAAAGGGAAATTTTTAAAGAATTTTTTAAAATTTAAATAAATTATTTGCCAGAAGAAATAAATAAGTCGATGAATAAACACAAAGATTATAACAGAATCTTATTCAAGTGGGAAATTCAAGTTATTAAAATCCTGCAAAAAAAAATTATATCCAAGACTGGCTTTGTGGCACTCGGCCAAGAGCATCTGCCAGGTGTTTAAAGGGATTGTTTTTTAACTACATAAACGGCGCACCCGGGACAAAAGAGTTTTTAGGATCCTGATGCCTTCAACTAAAAAACCCCACAACAGACAGCATTTATAACCTTCCAGGCTTCACCTTAACAGAAGACTAAGAACTGCAATCAAAAAAATTGCCCGAACACTGACACTGCAAAGCAGCTTGCCCCAAAGATGCTCCCAAACTCGCTGACCTCTTGAAGAAAGTTAATGATGTCCCACAATCACTGGATTTTGGCAAACCCTTTTTGCTTTTTGGAAATGCCTGTTTTCCCCGTCTCACCCAGAAGAGGCAATTTCAGCAACATCTGGTATCATGAAACCACAAACAAGTGGTGTTTAATAAAAAATTGCAGCAGCGTGGGATCAACCCATTTTATTTTAGCCCCCCTCGTGGGAAGAGAGCAAAAATTTCACGACGCTCTAAACCACGGGGGCCTACAGTCCAAAAACAATATGAAAACTAGGCTTGCTTCATGTTAAGGACATGGGGTGGAGCCTCAGAGCTAATTTCATTCTACTCCCCGTTTTGGGGTACTAACCTCCACAAGCAGTACATATATTTTTGTAACCACGAACAAGTGGTATTTAATCAATAAAAACTGCGGCTAGCCATCTGGATCACGAAGCCAAGTGTGGCCAAGCCCACGTGGATCTACAAGCCATGTGGATCTCCAAGTTTCATGGATCAACAAGCCGCATGATTTACCAGGCCAGTGGATATCATGCCACTTGATGTCCAAAGTCACATGTTGACCTGTCTGAACAAGCCAGATGTCAAACCATGGGTTGCCTATTACCGATGTCACCCAGGACGTCTGCCCAACGTCACCCAGGACGTCACCTTTTGACGTCACCTCTGACATCACCATGCTCCCTGTTGCTCCAGTTGCCTGACCTTTTCAACGTCAACATGCTGCCTGATGCTACCTTGTATCGTAGTATTGCATGTAGATCTGGTAGCGGTGAATGTCAAGGCATCAGAGGACATCTTTGCTTTTTTGGGTCTTTACACAGGCAGTGTGTTAAGGGGGGGGAAGGCCAAGGCCCAGCTGCGAGTGAGAGGAGTAAGCTTGTTGACTCTAAGCAGCCTTGTGGGAGAGGCAGGGGAAGGGGGAGCGAGTTGAGTTGGTAGGCCTATAGATGTCGCACCACATTGCACAAAATATGTACCCAACTGGGGATACATCACTGGTCACCTACCATGGTGTCCTCGACCATGAATGAATGAAAAAATTGGTCCCCATTCAGGAACAGCGCACAGAACACAAAATAAAAACATGTATATACATGTGGACATGGACAAGGGAAGGAATAAAAACAGGAGTGTGCTAAAACACGTGGTCCAAGGCAGTGAGATCGGGGGGGTCACTGCAAACAGGAGACATCGCTATGGCTGAGCTATGACATAACAGGGTATGGTCTCTTGGGAAAGGTGAAGCAGTTATCATGGAGTAGTCGCTGCAGGGTTCATTTGACCTGGGCACAACCTGATAGTGCCCTTCCTTGAGTAAGGCGTCATCAGTACTGGAACTGGGTAGGACTTTTTGGGAAGGGCTGGGGGATATTTTTGACTGGTACTGCCTGGGGAGTCACTGGGGAACGCGGCGCAGCACAACATAGTGGTGCCGGCAAGAGGAGTCGTAGCAGGGAGACTCAGGGGCATCATCTGGGAGTCGTAGCAGCTACACTGAAACTAGAGTGAGCGGTAGCAGTCAAAATGACATCATACTTTGTGCAGGCCGCTCATTGAAGCCGGGACATATCGATAGTTTCCTGTTTACAAAGCTACTGCGGCTTGATGATGTCATCCTCTCGATCAGAGTGGGGGTCAGAGCAAAGGGTTTGACTGGGTGTCCCCTGACTGGTCTACTCATAACCATACTCTGACAGTCAGAAGGTGGAGGGGAATATGACTTGGAAGAACGTCTAGAGAGTTGGAGCATAAGAACTTTCATACACTGGGGTCGACACTAGTAACTGACACATGGGCTGACTAGTGTCAGCTGTCAAACAGTCAAAATTTTGGGGACATGTAACATGACGGTGTTACCAATGGTTTGGGCTCAGACATACTGGGGTCTACACACACATCTGTTGTCAGACCACTTCATGGGGGGGAAAAAGTAAATTGGACAACCGCATTGCACATGGGTTTCTACATGGCTTGCACTAGCAAATGATGTTTTCTGTGTTTTTTCTAGTTTCCGTGAGAATACTAGAAAAAAACATTTCAGAGGAATTAACAGGGACATATCTTCCCCAATCGTTCTGAAAACAAAAACAAATTACTCACTATGAAACTAACACTGTTGATGTGACATCTGTAGACAGCCTGTATTTTGCATAGACAGCCCATGCGCCCAGCTGAGTTCATATTTCGGCCTTTAGTTTTATAGTATTCCCCAGGGGGGCAAGCCTGGTAGGCGTACCCACGTCTACCAGACCCGCCCGGGCACACCTCACTTGGCCCCAGACAACATTCAGACAACAGGCCTACCTCTCCCTCGCAAGGCGCATCCTGGGCCATGGACAGACAAAAGCTTGTGTACCCCACCTTTATTACAAAAAAAGTAAGAAGCCTCCAAAGCCTTATCATTTGAAACCCCCGCCCTCCAAGAACACTCCAAAAAAATTCATTATAAATGGTGGCAGCGGGCCCCCGAGCAGTGTGTTTGCCCGGGGGGGAGGCAGAGGACTGAAGTTTGTTTTTACTTCATCAGCCTACACAAGAAGCATCCATCCCCCAACGAGTTATCCTGATGTCTTTCTGAAAACCAGCATCCAGAAAAGGTACAAGCAGGATTCAGGCCGAAATTTGTTGAATTCTCCGAGAAATGACGTCACTGACTTCACGCCAAGCGTCCCATACTGTTTCTCAGTCACATGCTCACCCTTCCAGCATGTTCTGCTGTTGTTGTTAGCTCAGCCAACTATTTAGCACTTCAGAGGTGAGTTAGTGGTGATTTCAGGTTAGTGTGTCTCCCCTTATGGGTAGGGTGAGTCTAGGCGCGAGGCCCTGCCCTCACCATACACACCCGCCCCACTGTACGCCATACACCCCCCCCACCACTCACTGCCCACCCCATACTGTTTTCGAATTTCCGGGAAATTTTTGCCAGAACTGTATCCAAGTGTCGAGGCCACTAGGCCACGTGTGACCAAGCCACGGGGATGATCACCAAGCCACGTGGGATGATCACTGCCACGGGATGACCCGCCACGTGGATCTACAAGCCACGTGGATCTCCGCCATTTGGGTCAGCAATACAGGCTGTGGTCAGCTGCCTGACTCCACTGACATCACCACGATGCTGCCTTTCTCAGCTGACGCACCATGCGCTGACATCACGATGCTGCCGACTAGGGCGTCACCCACGATGTCTGCTGACGTCACCGATGTCCCTCCATGACATCACAGACGTCATGCCTGACATCACCCATATGATGTCCCGAGTGCTGTAGTTTTCACAGTGATCATTTTATTTTCATTTTTTCGAGAAGTTTGAGAGAAAATAGAAGTCGAGTGTTCATTAATTATTCCCCAGTCAGTATTCTCACATTTATATTGCTTGTGACGATTTTTATACAGAAAAGCGTCATTTGCTAGTAAGATATGTTTACCCAAAAGTGCAGTATTTTGCAGTTTTTCGTGTGTCCTATGTAGCATCTGTGTGTTACTTTTTCACCCGGTTGGGCCCGCCCCCACGCGCTGACAGCTGACATTTGTCAAGTCCAGGCGTCAGTTACGAGCATTCGAGCGCCTTTTACAGAAAGCTCTTATTATTCGCCCTGAGTCGCACCTGCGACGATTCTCCCATCGAGACCGTTCCACTTCACCTCCTAGACCGTCAGTCCAGTTATTGCAGATGACCCGCTGGGGGGGCGCTTAGACATCCTTCTGCTGTAGCTCAACTGGGCAGAGATGACACTGTCAGCCGCAGTTGCCTGTCGGCAGGCGACTGTCAGCTCGTGTCACAGCTTCAGTGAGCAGCCTGCACAAAGATGATGTCACTTTTACTGCTAGCCCATTCACTGCAGTATGGTGTATGCAGACCTCCAGATGTTTTGCCGAGTCGTCCCTGTCACGACTACTCCACCCGCCAGACACAGTACCAGTCGAGGAATGTCCTCCTGAGTCGTTGCCGTCCTGTCCTGTTTCGACACTGACGGCGCCACTGAGGGCACCAGCAGGTTGTGCCCCAGGTTGAGGACCCCTGCAGCGACTACTAGGATGTCTGCTTCACCTCCCAGAGGAGACCATACCCTGTTACGTCACAGCTCAGCTGTAGCTATGTCTCCCGTGTTGCAGTATGTATCCAGACGCAGGAAGGCATGCAGTGCTGCATCGACGCTCACTGCCTTGGACCATGAAGCACACCGTTTTTCTTCCCTCTGGAGGAAGTTTTTTCTATGTCCATATGTTTATGTATATATGTATTTTTTTTCATGTTCTGTGACCTGTTCTTGCAGAGGAGACCGAGTTTTTTACTGCCAGACATGGTCGGGACGACCATGGGCACGTGGCCGAGCGATGTGACAGCCTGTACTGTTTGCATAGACAGCCCATGCTGTCTGCCAGCTGACTTCATATTTTGTGCCATGCTAGTTTTCATAGTATTCCCAGAGGGCAAGCCTGGTAGGCGCCCACATCTACCAGACCCGCCCTGGCACACTCTCACTTGGCGCACAGACAACACTCAGACAACAGGCCTACTCCTCTCCCTCTCGCAAGGCGCATGGCCCTGGGCCATGGCCACAGACACACAGCTTGTGTACCCCACCTTTATTACAAATAAAGTAAGAAGCTTCCGAAGCCTTATCATTGCATTCCCACTACCAAGAAGAACACCAAATAGTTGTCGTATACATCATGTGCTGTCAGGCGTGACATCTGGGCATCAGGCAATGTCCTGGAATGACATCGCGAGGTGACGTCAGGCAGCATGATGGCGTTGGAGGTGATGTCAGGCAGCAGTGATGTCGGGAGCATGGTGACGTTAGGGGGTGATGTCGCAAGGTAGTGTCAGGCAGCAAACATCATGTGGCTTTGGATATCTGGCTTGATTACCCACGTGTCGTAGGGGTTCGATTGATGGATTTGGGAATAAACACACATGAAGGATGGATGGTAACTTATAATTAGCGGTAAAATAAGGAGAGTGCCAGGCCTAACCTATCTGTCACTATACCATGCCTTGAACTGGGGCATTGCCCGAGACCATGTGCAACATTCAAAGAATAACTCATGAGGTCATGCTGGGTCAGCAGTGAGTCACATAATGGTCAGTGATTCATGTAAGGAGGTTGTGAATCAGTAACTGACAGCTTGGTGATGCTAACGTATGGCACCCTGACATACAACTAATACAAACTAGAGGCTACAGGCGTATAGCTCTGGGCTGATTCTATACAATGTCAAAGTACACAACAGTTGAACATGATAACTATATCTAAGGATGTTATTGGAATAGACATTAGTGTAATGCATTACAAGTATGATATATCACAATTCATGGGAATAGATAGAATCAATGGTGGAATAGTATAATAAATTATATACGGATTCTGAGGAACGATATGTACAAAGAAAGTGTTTAACAGAAAAGGCAGACTTGGTGCACTCAAATCTATTTCTGTTAAAGCTCAGAATTCGAAGAGAACATGAATACAAAAAAATCTTGAATATTAATAACTTGATATTGTAACAGACAGTTGAAATACATTTTAAACTATATTATTCATCAATGCAGATTATTTACATTTAACCCCAACTCTGCTAGGGTGAGCTTTACATATGAAGAATGGTTATCATCTCTGGGAGGATCAAACTCTGTTGCAATAGCTAACTCATGCAATGGTTGAGGAAGATCCTAAATTAGTATTAACAAATGATACTTGAGGATTTCTCAATACTTGTCGTATAACGACATTCAGGTTGATCGTCTGACTGATTTTAGCGGTAGAGGGTTCAGAGTCAGGAGGATTGTCAGAGTCTGTCACATTAGTCTGGGTAGGAACATCCTCATCATCGCATACTAACTTCATATGATCTAAATGCGATTCTTTATACTTACGAGTACTGATTTCTCTAACCTTATACCTATTGTCATTGATATGTTCAACTACTCGATAAGGACCAACAAATTTTTGATCAAGCTTAGGCATTGCAGATTTTTGTTAAAGTTAGTCAGCATAACTCTCGATCCTACTTTAATTTTGGTCGACTTTGCTCGAGTATTAGTGGTTCTTGTAAATTCTGCTGTTGATTTATGAAGTGTTTCTTGGATTCTTCTAAAAATACTTTGAGCTAAGCTGGTACGAGTTGCTTTGAAATCATCACAAATGTAATTTGGTTTCTGATTAGAATATAACAACTCATAAGGCAAACGCTTATCTGTACCGTACAATGCATAATGTAAAGTGTCACCTATAGAAGCATTGTAAGCAGAATTTATTGCACACTGAACATCAGGTATAACTTCTTCCCAGGTTGCACTATTGTGATTGATAGTGGCTCTCAGTACATCAAATACTTTCTTATTAGTTCTTTCCGCTAAACCATTACTGGTAGGATGGTGAGGAACAATTGTTTATTTAGAGATCTTGTACAAAGTACACAAATTTTCAAGAATCTCATTACAGAATTCACCTCCATTATCTGTTACTAGGGACTTAGGAGTTGCATGCCTGCAGATCATATGTTCTTTAAATGCTTTAGCTACTGTCTCGGCAGTCTTATCTGCAATAGGAACTAACTCACAATATCTGGTGAAATGATCTACCATAACACACAGATGTTTGTTGCCCTGGAGGGAACATTGGAAATTAGTTAACAGATCTAGCGTAACTCTTTCCCATGGTTCGCTAGTAGTAGGATACACCTGGATTGGATTATTGGATTACTACATTTCTTAACATACTCAGAAATATCAGTTGTCATATGAGGCCAAAAGTATTTCAATCTGGTTTGTTTTACAGAACGATCCATACCAGGATGTGCAACATCTGGTACATCGTGAACTAGCTGTAAAGCTACTTTCACTAGTGACTGTGGAATTACTAACTGGTATACCCTTCTGCTTGGAGTACCTATCTCGGTTGTTCGATACAGTAATTCTTGGTTCATGACAAAGTCACTGATGGGTGCTGGTGGCTTCACAGTATGAATAAGATCTTCCTGGAGCAGGAATCGAATCACACCAGACCACGTGGGATCTGTACTTTGAGCATTCTTTACGTCCTCGGCACTAAATGGAGGATCTGTAGTTACTATACTAACATGTCACGATAAAGCATCTGCAACTACATTTGACTTGCCAGGTAAGTGTTCAAAGGTAGGGTTGAACTCTCGGATAGTCAAGGACCATGTGGCTAGTCTTCCAGTAGGTTGTTTATTCTGTAATAAAGGTATCAGTGGAGCATGGTATGTCAAGACATGAACAGAGTACTGATAGTCTCGGAAGTGCTTTAAAGACCTTACTATTGCTAAGGCTTCTTGCTCAGTTACTGTATAATTGCATTCAGCCTTTGTAAGGACTCGGCTAGCAAATGCAATTGCGTTGTACTTGCTACCAATCTTCTGAGCTAGTACTGCACCTATGCCAATTGAACTAGCATCAGTTGTCAGATAGAAAGGCTTAGAAAAATCTGGAAATTTCAAAATTGGAGCAGATGTTAGCTTTTCTTTGAGAGTTTGGAATGCTCTTTCTTGATGGAATGTCCAAACGAATGGAGCATCATTCTTAAGCAACTCAGTTAGAGGAGCTGCTATGGAAGAAAAATTAGCAATGGAAGATCTATAAAAACCTGTTAAGCCCACAAAGGATCTTATGACATCAGCAGTTTTGGGAGATGGAAAATTTAATACTGCAGTTACTTTACTTTGGTCAGTCGTAACCCCTCTAGGAGTGACTACGTGACCAAGAAACTTGATTTCTGACAAAAAAAATTGACATTTAGACAGTTTGATCTTTAAATTGGCTTCTTCTAACTTACCAAGTACCACATCAAGTCTTTTCAAGTGCATATCCACGTCTTCAGACATGACAATCACATCATCTAAGTACACCATAAGTGCGTTACCTATGAGGCCTCTAAAGATAGTCATGAGCCTCGAGAATGTGATAGGCGATGAGTGTAAATCGAAGGCCATATGGAGGAAGTGATAATAACCTATTGGAGTACAGAATGCGGTTAGCTCTTGGCTGTCCTCGTGAAGAGGGACTTTCCAAAACCCTTGTAACAAATCTAGGGACGAGAAGACTTTCTTATCTCCGATATTACGTAAAAGGTCACCAAGTACAGGAAGTGGGAAGCGATCTGGAATTGTTTTCGCCAAGTACCGTCCTTCTTAGGTACTAGAATCGAGGGTGCATTCCAGGGTGAATTGCTAGGTGCAATAACACCATCATCAAGTATCTGATTGATCAATTCTTCTGCAACAGCAACTTGTAAATGAGGCATTCTGTATGCAGGTATATAAATAGGTCTGGTACCAGGTTCAAGTGAGATATGATGGGACAATAAGTTCGTTATACCCATCTTCTCACCTGGTAAGGCAATGGCTTTACGACGTTTGTTCAACAGATTCAACAAACGCTTGACCTCGTTTGGGAAGTCAGTGGGAGCTAAGTCTTTCTCCTCTACTGACGGAGTGGATAGATCCAGTGGAGTGGATGGGCTCTTCTCGGTTGAAATAGCACCGACCCACTGGTCAGGTGACAAGTCATCCTCTACCCGAACAGGGTAAGGATAGTGAACATTGGTATTTGCTGTGAGACGAACACTGCAAACGGAAGGATAGCTCAACAAACAAACCCTTTACCTTGCAAGAATCACTGTCAACTAGGATGTTATCACCATTTGGAACATGAGGGACAACAACAGACACTCTAGTGAGAGCACTAGCCGCAACAGAGACGTCTTTCTGCAAACGGCCTGTGGAGGAACTACTACTTGAACTAGCAGACATTGCAGGGATAGGCTCAGCACTCAAGGTAGTCTGAGGTTCCTCGGACATTTGAGGCAATTGGACACTATCTTGCATGCCTGAAGTTGTAGGTGGAACACAGACAGGAGTGACAGAATTATCAGTGCCTGATTGCTTGGGTACGCTACTGGAAAACGCACTGGCCTGTAAGGACTTAATCCGAATTTCGTACTCTGCGGCAGTATGGCAGATCTCTGATCCAAGCTGGTAACCCCAAAATGGTACGATCAAGTCATCAATTTGTGCATGCCATCAGTAAGGATCAAGCACAATGCGTAAATCTCTCATGGAAGCAAATCCCAGTAGAAGATCACCAGGGAAACTAATCTGGTCGACAATAAGAAAGGAAGCAGTAAAATCTCTACCATGGATAGAAAAGGTGAGGGAAGTCTGACCTCGGACACACAGGTGAGAACCAGCCACACCACTAAGGGAGGACACTTGAGTTGGTTCTACGAGAAGGACATGTCGTAACTGCTTATCCTTAAACAAACTAGACCTGATAATATTGACTTGCGCACCAGAGTCCCTGAACACATGAATGGGCGCATTAAGAACAGATGCTTATACTAAGGGACTAATTGTTGCATTGGAATTTATGTACAAACAAGAAGGAAGATTTTCATCAGAGAAGGTTTGTTCTACTTCATCCCCAAAATTATATCCGTCTTCTTTGACGTGTGAAGCAACATCATCAACGAGACTCGTCCTCGAGACTGCTTAAGGCATCGAAGGAATTACTAACAGAGATGGAGTACTCATTATCACTTACTGTCACCACGGAACGGTTTGACTGGGGCTCTCGAATTCCCCCGAATTGGAAGAATGAGCCTGGTTCTGGTTAATCTGAGAACCACGACCTCAATTTCCCCTCCTGGTTCTGCGGTAGAAAGCATTTCACTCAGATGTGTCATGTCCATGTATTCTAGGATAAGTACAGTACGGCAGATCTGATTGGTAGTCATCATCAGTACGACGCCTCTTAGGGTGACTATCTGGACAATTAACTGCAATATGGCCAAGGTAACCACAGTTGTAACAAGTCCTCTTACTATGGTTACTGAATGTACTATGAACACTACGAGGGTTATAATGACTCTGTACACTGGTCTTGGGTGATCGCTGCGATTGTTGTCTGCTATGATTTGGCGCTGTGGCACAAACGAGAGGTGGTGCTGAATGAGGCATAGTTGTGAAATTAAGTTTTGATACATGGGAAAGTACCCTGGGGACACATGAATGTAAGTGGTTCAATCTTCATAGTTGGAGGATTAGACTCATAAGTACACACAGAAGCAGGCGGCATTAGTTCATTGATTGCCCCAAAAGCGACTAATTTAGCAAACGACACTGTGGATCTTTTATCCTCATCAGGTACAAACGCTGATGACTGGACAGCTTTTATAAATGATGATAAAAGGTTACCTAATCTAACCGCAAATGCACTCAAAGTGTCACCAGTCATGGGTGTTGTATCGTTTTCACTGGTACAAGAAAAGAACGAATCAGCTCCTCATATTCCGACCGCTTAATAAGATTCCTGAAGTCTCGCGTTTTGAGAAGATCGACAACGTAGACGGCAGCAGGCGATCGATGAAGAGCTTCTTTTGCTCTGATGGAGGACCTTCCACCAGTGTGGTAGCCCAAAAACAAATGGCAGTAAACCACGCTTCAAGATTATGCACATGGCCATTGAATAAAGGCAAAGCATCAACAGTCACGAGGAAAACTATAGTTTCTCTGTGTCGGGTGTGGTCTATCAGGCAATAAGGGACTATTGGGGATGTTCACAGTTGCAGCATTAGCCGGAGAGGCCTGATTGATGTCATTCACTACAGAATCACTCGAAAATACACAATAATTTCACTGTAAACAGAAAATATCTAAACTGTTGATTTTAGGTCTAGAAGCGATGGCAGAAACTGGAGAGTGAGGGACCTTCAATGAAAGCGCATAACCCGAGGAACTACACATCTAGGCTTTCAACGGTGGCGCTCAGGTGAAATACAACTCTTGACCCGATGTGTAACCATTAAAATGGATGATATGACCTGGTATATGGGCGGAAAAAACCACAGGTGGGTAAGGCTTGGTGGTGGGTGGTTAGTGGTGGTGATGGGTGGTGGAGGCGGTTGGTGGTTAGTGGAGGGAGCGGATGGGACAACCCGGCTGGTGGTTTCTCGCACGACATCACACTACACCACTCACTTGAAAACCCAGGCAGCTTGCTAAGCCCCAATATGCCACAGAGATGGTGAATATCACTCTTACCAGCGTCCAACTGATAGCACAGAGCGATATTGGAGACAATACTCCAAAGAGGAATGCTTGGCGTACTTCTTTCTCTCAGCTGGGTTACGAAGCTGGGTTGTCTTGCTGGCTTAAGACCTCGATAATGGCTGACTTGAATACTTGTAACTATGCACACAGCATGAAGGAGCAGATTGGATGACTGAAGAGACAGGCTGGATGATTGGCTGAGGCAGGATGGATGATTACCTGGTGCTCTCTCCCACAGACTGGCTTACTGGCTGGCTTAATTGCAAAACCTGGATCAACTCCTCGAAGGTTAAAAAGCCATTAAAGCCCGAACTAACCAGAGAGCTTCGTAGATGACTGTAGGAGCTGGCTTTGGTGGGTAGAGTCGGGTGTGGTGAGTGTAGAGGTGGCGGGCTGGATTGGAAGGGTTAGTTATCATTTTGTCCTAGGCACATGTCAATTAGACACTAGGCCTGTTGTATATATATATGTGTGTGTGTATGTGTATGTAAGGAAACACTTCGAAATGTTTCTGCCCCACCGGGAATTGAACCCGGCCCCTCCGTGCGTGAAGGAAGAGCTTTACCCACTAGGCCACCGGGTGTTAGTCAACTGGTGTGGGTTGCATCCTGGGGGACAAGATTGAGGACTGGTGTGGGTCGTATCCTTGGTGTTAGTTGACTGGTGTGGGTCGCATCCCTGGGGACAAGATTGAGGACCCCAATGGAAATAAGACAGACAGTCCTCGATGATGCACTGGCTTTCTTGGTTATCCTGGGTGGCTAACCCTCCGGGGTTAAAAATCTGAACGAAATCTTATCTTATCTTATGGTAGGGGCGTGGTGGTGTATGGTGAGGGAGAATCTGGCCACTTCCTCGGTCTGAGACCAGGGTCTTATCAACCAGGCTGTTACTGCGGGCTGCACGCAAACTGACATACAAATCACAGTCCGGTTGGTCAGGTACTGACTTTAGGTGTCTGTCCAGTGCCTTCTTGAAGACAGCCAGGGGTCGCAATGATTTTTTGAAGAAATTCGGCAAATTTCGGTCTGGATTCTGCTGATCCTGTGTCTGAATTATGAAATTCGCAGACACAACTTCAGGACAACTTGTAGAAAAATGGATGCTGCGTGTATGAGGCGATGAAGTAGAGACAACATCCTCACTTCTTCCTTCCTCTCTCTGGGCAAACACAACCTCTTTGACTTCCGCTTGCCACCATTTATTGTAGTATTGCATGTAGATCTGGTAGTGGTGAATGATAAGGCTTCGGAGGACGTCTTTGCTTTATTTGGGGTCTTGTACACTGGCAGTGTGTTAAGGCAGCTCAGAAGGGCCAAGACCCATCTGTGAGAGAGAGAAGTAAGCTTGTTGACTCTAGGCTGCCTGGTGGGAGAGTGAGGCAGGGAAAACTGGTGCGAGTTGAGCTTGGTAGGACTATAGATGTCACCACCAGCATGGCACAAAATATGAACCCAACTGGGCATACACCTGTGACATCACCGTTGCCCAATGTCACCATGCTACCTGACGTCACCAAGGACGTCTGCCCGACACCACACAGGATGTCTGCCTGACGTCACCCTGAACGTCTTCCCAATGTCACCTCACGATGTCACTCCAGGATGTCACCCCAGGACGTCTGCCTGATGTCACCCAGAACGTCTTCCCAATGTCACTCCATGACGTCACCCCAGGACGTCTGCCTGACGTCACCTAGGACGTCTGCCCGACGTCACTCCAGGACGTCCTCCCCACGTTACCTTGCGATGTCACCCCACGACATTAACTCAAGATGATGTCACGCCTGACATCACCCCATGATGTCCCATCGACAGTGTTTATAGTTTCACTGTGAGATTTGTATTGAGTATAGTTTAGAACGATTGAGAGAAAAAATATTGAAAGTGTTCTGTATTGTATGTCACGTGTTAATTCTTCTCATTGTTCCTTTACTAGTGTTCTCACATGTTCGTGAATGCTTTAGTGTCGATTTTTGCACAGAAAAGCATTTGCTAGTGGAAGTCATGTAGTAACCGAATGTGCAGTGCGAGTATGGAAGTTTCCCATGTGTTCAGACCATTATAACACTATACGACTCCCATTTTGTAAGAGTCGTTCCTGTTATAACTCCCAATTGGTATTACACACATATCACTACACCTCCCGACCGTGAGAGTGCAGTTATAAGGAGAACCCAGTCTGGGAATGCTCAGACTAACCTCAGCTATGACTACAACTCTGTTGAGAGGATGACATCGTCAAGCTGCAGAAGCCCTGACGGCAGACAACTGTGTCTGGTGTCATGGCTTCAGTGAACAGCCTGCACAAAGTATGATGTCACTTTGCCTGCTAGCTCGCAAACACCACAGATACGGTGTATGCTGCTATGACTCGCATACATTAGAGTCGGGATGTCCCTACTATGACTCGCTCTTGCCGGTAACACTAAGCTGTGCTGCGCCGAGTACCCAGCAGTGACGGCCCCAGCAACAGTACCAGTCGAGAAATGTCCTGAGTCGCTTGCCAGAAGTCCTGCCCAGATGCCAAGATCTGGCGATGCCTCACTCAAGGGCACCAAAAGGTTGTGCCCCAGGTTGAGTGAACCCTGCAGCGACTACTACCATGACTGCTTCACCGTTGAAGACGAGACCGTACCGCTGATACATCATAGCTCAGTCGCAGCGATGTCTCCTGATGTGTTGTAGTATCTGTCCAGACGCAGGAAGGCATACAGTGACACCCACCAAGGCTCGCTACCTTGGACCACGATGTTTTAGCACATCCACATTTTTCTTCCCTCTCTGTAGGAAGTTTTTTTGTCCATGTCCACATGTATATATATATATATATATATATATATATATATATATATATATATATATATATATATATATATATATATATATATATATATATATATATATCAATAACAACACTGCACTAGCCATGGGCCGAACCCAGGCTGTCTGGCTAGTGCAGTGTTGTTATTGATCAATACCACTCGTTTGTGGTTACAATAATATAATCTACTGCTTGTTGAGCTAGTACACCAAACAGGGAGTGGAATGAAATTAGCTTAGAGGCGTACACACCACCGTATGTCCTTGGGTAGCGAGTACAACATCCAGTTCTACTGGATGCGCTACTCTTAAGGATTGTGTGGTTCAGTGTGTCTAAGGCGTTTTCGCTCACCATGAGGCGAAAACCTCATCATGGTGAAACCTTTCACCATGTTCGTCACTAACTGTCCCACAGTTCGCTGGAAAAAAAAAGTCTAAATGTGAGTACAAAAAGTGGATTTTAAGTGACATGTTACATCCCATGTTCTTTTAAGCCAAGATATTTCAAAAATGGGAAATGGTACCATGGCAAATGGGGCACAAGAATGCTCGCAGACTATTGCTGGACATTGGCAAGAGATGATTCTTCAACCCACTATCAGCGTCAAGCAAAAAGGCAGAGAGTAGGTACTGATTAGAGTTTAAAACATACTGACACATTGTACGTTATAATCAAATAATCAAATATTACATGTCTCGTATCTTTAAACCTATAACCAATAAGCATTTTTCAAGGTGATATTTGTATTCAGGACATGAAAATATATAAGAATTAACTAATCTCATTTAAGTAGCATATAACTTATCAAAAATTGTTGACCAGTGATATAAGAAGGCCAGTAGACTCCCCAAGAACAAGAACAAGAACATGATCATTTGTTGAATGATCTCTGTTGGTGTAATTATTACTTAACTCATCAAGAACATTTGTTGAACAATCCTTGGATGGGTGACTATGACTAAGATAAGCAAGAAGTTTTGTTAACGAATATTGTGGGAAAGCTGGCTACTAGCCTCGTCCAGGTCGTGTGCTAAACCAGCTCTGACCATCATAATTCACTAGGATTGTCAGAAAGTTTATTGAGTAAAACCTGGGGACTGAGACTAATTTAGACTGTCTATATGAACTGGCTTGGAAAACGTATTATATTCCTCCAGATCGTTTGGGTTATGAGGTTCAGCGATGTTATCCTAGTCTTGATTGAAGAGCAGGAAATGACACTTGGGTCGTCCAGATGGTGTGCTCAATGACTAGGCTTGAAGTCTCGGTCCGGCCGGTTAGGATATCGCGAGGTTCTCCAAAACGATTTTTAAAGTCACTGACATGTATGAGCTACGATATCATCTAGAAGAAAATCGTTTAGTTTTACGTTGTTAAATTCTTCACAGATTGACTAACTGACCAAGTGTGGGCTCCATACTGTTGCTGCGTTCTGCACTAGGGGCCCTGACTTATATATTTTACAGTGTCGTGTGTGCGTGTGTACTCGCCTAATTGTGGTTGCAGGGGTCGATTCATAGCTCCTGGTCCCGCTTCTTTACTGGTTGCTACTAGGTTCATTACTGTGTGTGTTCTCATTTAATTCTGCTCATCTACTCATCTACGGAAAACGTGAGGAAATTAAAATCTCATCGGAGTACAAAACTAATTCCAACCACACAATAGAGCGAAAAACTAATGTCAAAGACCTGGGAGTGATCATGTCAGAGGATCTCACCTTCAAGGACCATAACACCGTAGCAATGCATCTGCTAGAAAAAAATGACAGGATGGATAATGAGAACCTTCAAAACCAGGGATGCAAAGCCCATGTTGACACTTTACAAATCGCTTGTTCTATCTAGGCTGGAATATTGTTGACACTAACTGCACCTTTCAAGTCGGGTGAAATTGCTGACCTTGAAAATGTGCAGAGAACCTTCACCGCACGCATAAGTGCGATAACCACCTCAATTACTGGGAACGCTTGAAGTTCCTAAACCTGTACTCTCTAGAACGCAGGCGGGAGAGATACATTATTATATACATGGAAAATTCTCGAGGGCTTA
>WNWK01027700.1:0-26049 GCA_009830355.1 Cherax destructor | reverse complement strand
GGTGACCAGATATATTCGGTGGCCTCCCCTGCTACTCTTTCCATCCTTAATCCCATCCATCACCAGGGATTAAGCTTATGCCTTGGTGCATTTCGTTCATCCTCTGTTGAGAGCCTCTATGTAGAAGCGAACATTCCATCCTTATCTGATCGTCGTGATGCCCATTGCATTCGCTATTTTGTTCGCTCTCATGACCTCCGCAATCCTTCCATGTATAGGATTGTTACAGATCTTAGTATGCGCTCTTTATTTGTTCGTCGCCCCTGCTTACTTCGTCCCTTTTCTCTTCGTCTACATTCACTCCTGTCTTCCCTTCAGCTCCCACCTCTATATGTTCATGTGACATCTCCCTTTCCCCTGCCCTCTTGGGAAGTTCCTGCTGTCCGTGTCTGTTCTATTCCTCTACCTTGCGCGAAAGCCCAACTACCTACGGCGGCTTCTCGCTCTTTCTTTCTAGACCATTTCCTTTCTCATTCCCATGCCATCGCAGTGTACACCGATGGTTCAAAGTCATCTGACGGCGTCGGATTCGCAGCAGTGTTTCCGGACAGCATCGTACAAGGGCATCTATTACCCTCGGCTAGCATATTTATGGCTGAATTGTATGCCATTCTTGTGGCACTTATCCGTATTGCATCTATGCCTGTGTCACCATTTGTGGTTGTTTCAGACTCCCTTAGTGCTTTACATTCTATCCGTAAAATTGATACACCTCACCCCCTAGTTCTTCGTATCCACCTTTGGTTACGCCGTATCTTTAGCAAGCATAAAGATATTGTTTTTTTGTTGGGTCCCTGGTCATGTTGACGTACAGGGCAATGAACAGGCAGACACTGCTGCACGGTCAGCAGTACATGACCTTCCAGTTTCATATAGAGGTGTTCCTTTCACGGACTATTTTGCGGTCATTGCTACCCACCTTCGCACCTGTTGGCAACAACGCTGGTCTGACCTGCTGAATAACAAACTTCATTCTATTAAACCTATTATAGGTTTCTGGCCTTCTTGTCACCAATGTCGAGGTTGGGAGACTACACTCTCCTGTCTTCGCATCGGCCACACTCGTCTTACTCACGGGTATCTCATGGAGAGGCTCCCTGCCCCTCTCTGTGAGCATTGTCAGGTTCCAGTGTCTGTTCGTCATATTCTGCTGGACTGCCCACTCTATCAACGAGCACGCAGAATTTACCTCGAACGACGTCTTCGCTCTGCGGGTCTTTACCTTCCCTTCTTGCAGATGGACCCTCCTTTAATCCTGACTCTCTTGTTGACTTTTTGACAGAAACTGACTTACTACACAAACTCTGAAGATTATAACTCTAGCACCTCCCTCAGTCCCTTCTACCTCGATCTCTTGCTACCCTCTATCCCTGCACTATCCACCGTCATGCTGCACTCCATACCCTACTAATCATCCATCTCCCTCTTACAACCCACTCTCCCTGCATCCTACAATAACCTGCAGCGCTGTATAACCCCTGTGGTTTAGCGCTTCTATTTAATTATAATAATAATAATAATATTGCAAAATATATTACAGAGACTGGACCGATGATGGACACTACTCCACCTGAGGTTCCTCATCTCTCTTCTTAGTCTCAAACCCCCCTTCCCTCACAACGTCCTCCTCCTTCTTTGATTACAGGTCTTCCTCTGCCTGTAGATGAATGGTTCAGAGAACCAACAAGTTATAAATTAGACACATAATTTATAATTTATAACTTGTCGGTTCTCTGAACCATTCATCTACATCCTGTCTGACACAGCAACAACTTGGGATCTTGATACAAATGAATTCTTCAACACTTGTCCAACCTTTGGACGGAGACCTACTTCGACTAGTAGATGGTACCACTATGACAACGCCTCCTCCTGCTTCACCTCACCTGACTACAGTATATAAGCCACCTCTACGGCCCTGTACTGTATTCCTACAAGATTGATGGACTGGACACATCGTCTCCAGGCCGAGGGACTGATTACCTCAAACTACTCCTCTCTTTATACCTTTCTGCTTTGTATTGGACTGATGAAGCCATTGTGTGGCGAAACGTTTCCTCAATAAAGATACCCAAGTGTTGCATATGTGTCTTAATTTATATCATCCTCTGCCTCCACACGTGGACTTTTCTAACCCTAGTCCATAGATTTCTCTCACTTCCACTTATATCATTGTTGTGATAAAAACACAGGCCTTATTCCTAGGCTTTATTGAACACAAAATCCCTGGTACATGTCTGCAACAGAAGAAAATACATCTAATGACTGCTGCTGCAGGACAGGTGATGTAAGGTGCATATGTCCTCAGAAAAGCTATAGCTACTGGCGACATATTTAAGCTTACCATGTAATCTGCATCACGAATGTATCTGTGTAAGAGAGAGACCACACGCCATGCTGAGCCATCACTGTACTGTTTGTTGTTATTGTAAGGGGCCCCTGAGGTGGTGCAGTATTGTGTCCTGCTGCGGCTCTCCACAAGAGTGGTATCACTACAATCTCCCCCTTCTAAAATATCAGATACAGTAATCCTCCAAACGGTTAGGTGGGTGACGTGTATGTCCAGACCTTCGTAGCCCTTGAGCCTCTTCATCGGGTTCGGTATTTTCTAGCGGGGTTTGACTATCTGCTGGAGCGGCGTCCTCTATTTCAATAGGGGTAGCCTGAAAAGGCTTCCCTGGAGAAACCAAAGCATCTTTCGCAACATCTATTGGTGTATCTTGAGATTCCGCACTAACATTGATTTCAACTGGGGCTAAGTGCCTTGTAGATACAGTAGTCTCTTCACCATTTTGGTAGCGAATGTGGGCATAATGCGGATTAGCTTGTAGGAGCTCTACCTCTTCACTAAAGGATCCGTCTTGTTCATCCTACGGTGACTCTTCAGGAGAATAGGTCCAGGGTGACATAACTAGGTGGGCATGGAGGCTCCTGTAGAGGAACGACGTGAATAGTTGAAGAGTCTCTCATGAGGGTTAGCATTAGTAGCTGTGCACAGCAATGATCTAATAGAGTGAAGGGCATCAGGTAAGACAGTCTGCCAGTGTTGAACCGGTAGATTGCGAGATTTCAGTGTCATTGTAACTGACTTCCATATAGTACCATTGAACCGCTCCACTTGACCATTGCCTTGAGGGTTGTAGCTTGTTGTTCTGCTGCAAGCAATCCCTTTGTTAGCCAAAAACTCCTGAAGTTCATTACTCATGAACGAGGATCCCCTGTCTGAATGGATATAGGCCGGCATACCAAAAATAGCGAATAACTGGGAAAGACAACTGATGACAGTTGAAGCAGTCATATTTGCACAGGGGAACACAAAAGGAAACCTAGAATATTCATCTACTATGTTAAGGAAATACCTATTCTGGTTTATGCTTGGTAGAGGTCCTTTGAAATCTATATTCAGTCTCTCGAAAGGCTGGGTGGCTTTTATGAGATGAGTTTTCTCTGGCTGGTGAAAGTTTGGCTTGCACTCTGCACATACTCTGCATGATCTGATCACTTGTCGCACCTCTTCCACTGAGTAGGGCATATTCTTAGATTTAACAAAATGATACAGGCGTGTAACTCCTGGGTGACACAAGGCCATGTGGAGCTCTGAGTGTGATTGCAAATCATGACATGCTGCTCCACAGTGGGACCTAGAGAATGCATCAGGTGAAATGTTTTCTTCACCCGGTCGATACAGAATATCAAAGTTATAACACGATAGTTCCATCCTCCAGCGTAATATCTTGTCATTCTTGATCTTACTTTTGTGCTTCTTGTCAAACATATACATCACGGACCGTTGGTCAGTCCTTACAGTGAAATGTCTGCCTGTTAAATAATGCCTCCAGTGGCGAACTGCTTCTATGATGGCCTGGGCTTCCTTTTCTACAGCAGCATAGCACTTCTCTGATCCTTGAAAAGTTCTTGAAAAGAAAGCTACGGGACGTCCTGCCTGAGATAAGACTGCAGCAATGGCAACTTCAGATGCATCCGTTTCCACCTCGAATGGTAGGGACTCATCAATGGCCTGAACTACTGAGTTTTCAATATCCTGTTTGAGAGTATAGAAAGCAGTTTCTGCTTCCTTTGTCACAGGAAATATCGTGGTAGCACTCAGTGGGCGAACTTTACTTGAATAGTTGTAGATCCACTGTGAGTAATAAGCAAAAAGACCAAGAGTTCTTTGGAGTGACTTTTTGTCTTGGGGCATTGGAAGTTCCCGTAGAGGTCGAAATCTTTCAGGGTCTGGGGATATTGCACCTCCTTCCACCACATAACCAAGGATGTTAAGCCTTTTAGTGGAAAAAGTGCACTTTTCTTCATTGTAACTGATATTTTTCTTCTTGGCAGCTTCCAAAAACTTATCAAGGTTTGCATCATGTTCCTCCTGGGTCTTGCCACAAATGGTAACATTATCTAAATATGCATAAGTTCCCATAAGTTGCTCTTCCTGAATGAGTGAATCCATAATTCGTTGGAAACAGGCTACCCCATTGGTAACCCCAAAAGGGACTCTGGTAAACTGATAGAGGCCGTCACTAGCCTGAAACGCTGTGTATGGTTTATCTTCATTCCTTATAGGGACTTGATGATAGGCACTTCGTAGATCAATTGTGCTGAACACATAGTACTGAGCAATTTTGTTCACTGTATCATCAATTCGAGGTAGAGGGTACCCATCAAGAAGTGTAAATTTGTTGATTGTCTCAGAATAGTCGATAGCCAGCCTCCGTTTCCTATAATCATCCTTGACAACAACGACCTGTGCACGCCACGGAGAATTACTTGGTTCTATAATACCCTCCTTCAGCAGCCTCTGAGTTTTTCTCAATGAACATCCTATCTTCATAAGAATAGCGGCGTGACTTAGCTGATATAGGATGACAATCCGCAGTAAGATTCGCAAACAGCTTTGGTGGGTCTACCCTTAAAGTGCTAAGACCACAGACAACGAGAGGAGGCAGTTCACCTCCATATGTTAAGGTAACACTACCATGACGCTTCTGAAAGTCCTGACCAAGGATCACATCAGAGCACAGTTGTGGCAGAACAGCTAAATGTACATCTTGATAATACCTGCCATTAACTCTAAGGTTTACCTTACAAAACCCTAACGTCTGAATAGAGAGAGATGTTGATGCCATGGAAACGGTACCTGATGAGTGATGTACCGTCAAGGAGTGGCGTTTAACTACGTCAAGGTTGATGAAACTCTCTGAGCTGCCACTGTCAATCAGACCATCTACTTCTGTTCCTTTGATGAACACTTTCACAACTGCCTTTGAAAGTGAATTTGGAGCAGCCGCAGAAGTCACAGTTGCTAGAGTCGCCTGGTCGGAATGCGTAGAAGCACTAGCTCTTGTTGATGTATTAGCACGACATACTTTAGCAAAGTGACCTTTCTTATGGCATTGATGGCACATTGCTTCACGAGCCGGACACTTTGGACGTGGATGTCTTGAAAACCACAAAAGAAACACTTTGTGCCTGCAGCTGCTGTCACTGAAGCAGGTTCCACGGTAACCTTTATTAAAAGAGTCTTGGTCAGGAGTTACAGCACTTACCACTCGAGAAGGCTGGGTAGTACTGTACACTTCAGAATTCTTCTGGGCTGAATCTAATGCTCTTGCCTGGTCAAGGGTAGTGGCTAAGTCCAGAGTTTTATTCTCCAATAAACGCTGCCTTATTATTGGTGATTGCAGGCCACTGATAAAAGCATCCCTGATGGACTCTTCACAATACTGAGAAGCTGTCACCGCTCGGAAGTTACAGTCCTTGCCTAATATTTTCAATGCTTGAAAGTATTCCTCTAAGGATTCACCAATCTGCTGGCGGCGAGTTGCAAGACGATATCGTGCAAAGATTTCATTTGTGGGCTTAATATACTGAGACTTGAGGGCATTGATAGCATCTTCATAGGTATTACACTCAGAAATAACCTCATAGATTTTAAGTGACACAAAGTTGATGAGCAGGCTTAGTTTATCTAGATCTTCCTGAGGAAAGGCTCTCAAGAAGTTTTCGAAAGTCTTAAACCAGTGCTTCCATTCCTGAGCAGCCGTTGATACACTGGGGTCAGAATCTAGCCTCTCAGGTTTCAGTAAACGCTCCATGTTGCGGTGTAGTCTAGCCCATAATCACCACCAGGTAGCCCAGGATATTTGTGTTCAATAAATTGTTGTGATACAAACACAGGCCTTATTCCTAGGCTTTATTGAACACAAATTCCATGGTACATGTCTGCAACAGAAGAAAATACATCTAATGACTGCTGCTGCAGGACAGGTGATGTAAGGTGCATATGTCCTCAGAAAAGCTATAGCTACTGGCGACATATTTAAGCTTACCATGTAATCTGCATCACGAATGTATCTGTGTAAGAGAGAGACCACACGCCATGCTGGGCCATCGCCGTACTGTTTGTTGTTATTGTAAGGGGCCCCTGAGGTGGTGCAGTATTGTGTCCTGCTGCGGCTCTCCACAAGAGCGGTATCACTACAATCATTCTCTCCATAAATCATGGCATATTTGCAGTGGAATATCCGAGGTCTCAGGGGTAACTGGGGTGAACTTCAGGTGTTGCTCTCCCAGTTTTTTCTTGTTGGGGTCTGTTTGCAAGAACCCAAATTACAATCCACTTATCAGGCCCTTTTCAGGCTATGATTTGTTATATCACTCCATACCCTACTAATCATCCATCTCCCTCTTATAACCTATTACAACCTCAGATTCAATGGCCTGTTATCCTGAGTGTAAAAGGGAGCTTGGAGCAAAGAAACACAGTAGAAGATGCTTAGAAATTGTATTTCCTTCACTAAGCAGTTAGATTAATATCAGACTTTGTCTTTTCCTTCACCAATTATTACAAAAAGGCTTTACAAGTATTTACACTACATACACAAAGAGTAGTATTAGTGCATGCCACGGTTGTCTAGGCTAAACAGCAGCCAAAAGACAGACAACCTTTCCACAACCAGCTCTATGCAGGAATTCCAATGACAAACTGCGATTGGTATCCATGTCACCTTTGTCATTATTAAACTCGCATTTTAATTGGCTGAACCGAGTCATTGATTTGATGATGGGGCCCCATCGAAAAACCCTTAACGATGGTTCGCTGGTTGGAGGGGAGCCTATGTGGTTGTGTTTAACATGCTCGGAATAAAGGTTACATACTCTTTGCATGCAACACCCCCATCCCAAGAGGGCTCAGGACTAGGCTTCCACCTCAAATGGGTAGAGTGCCACCATGGCACATTATAATAATGGGACCGCCTTTCCCCTCAACCATCCCGCTCATTAGATAAAGCTAAACTTTTCTCGAGACATAAAGTCCGGCTTTAAACTTAAGAGTGATACAGCAGACGGTAGGGCTAGCGTAAGTCCAAGGTGTCTGCGGTCGGTAGCAGGGCACCTCCCCACTAAAAAAAAAAACCCACTAGGGGAAAAAAAAGGGCTGGTTCCACCCAAAATCCCTAACACATCCTAACTAAATGCAATGACTTCTGGACAACACATCAGCTAGCGTATTATTTTTGCCAGCAATGTGTATAATTTTTACATTGTAGGGTTGCAACCTAATACTCCAACGCATGATCTTAGTTTGATATCTTTATTATGCACCATCCATCCTTGGGTGTCGACAGAGCATTCAGGACTGACTAAGTTGATATGAGCAAGTTACAAGGTAGAAATCAGATGGTCACATGACAGTTACAGGATTGCAGATTCAGAGTAAGGGTCCAGAGCAAGGCTACAATGGTAATTAATTCACTAGTTACAAGGTAATGAATCATGAAGTAAATTTACTTACGTCTGTACATGGTTGCACTCATGAACAAATTATAAACAATGAGCAATCTATTAGTCTACACCAGCCACAACTGTAATGAGTTATTGGTGCAAATTTTAATTGTTGGGTCACACACACACACATATACATATACACATACATATATACACATACGCATACATGTATATACATACACACATACACACATGTACATACACACACACACACACACACGTGTCAATGCTTTATTTACATGGAGCAAAGTCAGGGTATTTTTCCAGAATGGTCTGTAATATACCACTGTGGATAAAATACTTTGACATATCTTGAACATTTCTGAATGAGTAGTCTCTGAATTCATTAATTTTATTACAGACTATTCTGGAAAAATGCCCTGACTTTTCTCCCTGTAAATAAAGCATTGCCACGTGTGTGTGTGTGTGTATGTATATATGTATGTGTGTATGTATATACATGTATGTGTGTGTGTATATGTATGTGTATATGTATATGTGTGTGTGTGTGACCCAACAATTAAAATTTGCACCAATAACTCATTACAGTTGTGGCTGGGTGTAGACTAATAGATTGCTCATTGCTTTATAATTTGTTCATGATTGCAACAATGTACAGACGTAAGTAAATTTACTTACATGATTCATTACCTTGTAACTAGTGAATTCATTACCATTGTACCTTGTTCAGCTATCAAAACTTTGGGGCCCAGTCTCTGGACCCTATATATACCTCTGTAATCTGTAAATACCTTTGTAACTTGTCATGATTGTGACCATCTGAGTTCATTACCTTTGTAACTTGCTCAGCTATCAAACTTTGAGGTCCAGTCCCTGGACCCATTATGTACCTCTGTAATCTTTTGACTACCGCCCACAGGATGGGTATGGGGTGCATAATAAAGATATCAAACTAAAACTAACTCCTTACCAGTTTCAGTGCAGACTAAGTAATTATTTTTTAAGAGATATTTGACCGGGTGACCCGAAGTGGCTTTACCCATAGCTGCCTCAAAAGCAGAGTTTAGTGAGGAGTCTTTCCGTTGTTCCTCCCAAAAGGACAGTCCCTCAGGCATGGAAACAGAGACATCTGGCAATCCTGCAACCCTTGAATAGGAAGGCTTGATCTGGGGCTGTTCACTAAATTTACGAGGCTCTGGCCAGTTTTCCTCGCAAAACAATTTGGTCAGTCCGAGATCAGAGTCGTCCAAGGACGAGTTAACATTCTCATCAGACATCACTTTGGATTGTGTCCGAGTTATGGCCAACACCGGGGAAGAATTAATCATTATGGGTTCTATACATTTAGTAGACTCAATGTTATTACCCAGTAATAGCATTGAATCCTTCATAGGAAATCCCTCTGAGACACCAACAGTCAAATACCCAGTGTAGTATTTACTCTGCACATAGATTTGATGTAAAGGGACAGAAAATACTGCTCCTCCAAAAGCTTCTAACAGAACTGAGGACTGCAAAGAGGTTTGTTCAGAAAGGGGAAGTACTCCCTCTCTTATAAGTGAGCAATATGCACCAGTATCCCTAAAGGTTCTAACTTCTATTTTCTCTGAATGTTCCTGAAGGGATATCTGACCAGTGCTATAATAGGGGGCCATCCCCTTCTCTACTTCTTCCTGGGACATGTCATTAGGGATATTAGAAATTTTCCCAAATAGTTGGGGTTTACTTGGACAGTTGGGCCACAGTTGTAACATACCATCTCAGCTTTAACTTTGGCACCTCGTTGATTTTGTGGCTTACGCCACTCTGGATACTGCCGCTTCGAATCACCATGTTGAGTAGTTTGAAGTCTTTCACCAGGTTGACCCTGAGTGAAGTAACGCTGCTCACCAGGTGGACCCTGAGTGAAGTAATGCTGCTCACCAGGTGATTTAGTTGACTGCTGACGAGATTCACCTTCATCTTGACCTTTATTTCTCCATTCAGGAACTTTTCTTTGACGATCTCTGCTCATACCAGGCTGTTGAGGAAAGAGATAAGACAGCTCGGACAAGGAGCGGTTAGTTTCAAAAGTATCAGCCAACCTGGCTGCTTCCAATGCCGTAGGCAAGGAATGATCTTGCAGAAAGACTCGAACCTCTGGACTAACAGACTCCAGCAGGTTGTCCACCAAGATGAGCTGCAAATTTTCAAAATCAACGACACCACTTGCCTTGTACCACTTTGTAAAAGCCCTGGTCTGCTGTCTTACGTAGTCAACATAAGACTGACCCAACTGCCTTCTGCCGAGTTTGAATTCTTTCCTATACTTGGCAGGAATACATTGATAAGCCCCAAGAACAGTGGTTTTAACAATGCAATAGTTACCAAAGTCTTCATTTCCCAGGATGGAAGTAAATTCTTGTGCCTTACCAAACAACGCAGTATGCACCAGTGACATAAATAGAATTAAGGGTAACAGAACCGGTCAGATTGCGCACCCTCATCCCTTACATAGGGCGAATGAGCTAGTCAGTGCTTGGGCTGTTACATCAAGCTACATCAAAAGACAGACAACCTTTCCACAACCAGCTCTATGCAGGAATTCCAATGACAAACTGCGAGTGGTATCCACGTCACCTTTGTCATTGTTAAACTCGCATTTTAATTGGCTGAACCGAGTCATTGATTTGATGATGGGGCCCCATCGCCAAACCCTTAACGATGGTTCGCTGGTTGGAGTGGAGCCTATGTGGGTGTGTTTAACATGCTCCGAATAAAGGTTACATACTCTTTGCATGCAACACAACCCATTCTCCCTGCATCCTGCAATAACCTGCAGCACTGTATGACCCCTGTGGTTTACCGCTTTTATTTGATTATAATAATAATACCTCTAGCACCTCCCTCAGTCCCTTCTACCTCGATCTCTTGCTACCCTCTATTCCTGCACTACCCACTGTCCTGCTGCACTCCATACCCTACTAATCATCCATCTCCTGCTTACAATCCATTCTCCCTGCATCCTGTCCTGCCCCGCCGTGCTGTATAACCCTTGTAGTTTAGCGCTTCTTTTGATTATAATAATAATAATACGGCAAACTACACCACCACCAAGGACTTCAATGGAATGGGATGGATCACGGTACCCTTCTCCCTATCTAGGAACTAGAGTGCCTATGGGGAGAATCCCAAAGGCTGAAAACAGAAAGGGGATAGAGGAGGGATGGTGAGAGGTGGAAAGGGAAAGGGGGGATGGGGAAGAGAGGATTGGGGGTTAATTAGGTATGGACTGAGGAAGAAGACCTAAAGTTCCAATTCCTCATACCAATAGCCTCTTTAGCATGACAAGAACACCCCCTCCTTCAAGAGGAATTCTCTGGCAGACTTGGAGGAAAGAAACGAGGGGCATAGATGGAGCCCCTGAGAGATACTGACAAGATGATTTCCAATTTCAGTGGGAACTTTAAGAGGTTTGCTATAGTGACACTGGCAACCCTAAGAACGTGAGCCGGGTCTGGAGAGTATTTGCCACTCAGTTCCATACTTTTTTCAAACAGCACTCACAGAGGAAGCCAATGTGACAGTAGAAATATAACCCTGCCAACAAGAGCCTTTAGCTTAATGGAAGACAAGGCTGGTGACCGCTCTTGTTCACTTAAAATCAAGAAGTCACTCTGTGGTCCCATTGTAATGATATCAGCCCCATGCAGCGAGTTTCAAACGTACTGCACGATCACAAGCAGGAGACCACCAAGGCAGGCATTTCTGAGAATGCTTGCTCGAAGTTTGGAGTATAGAATGTGAAGCAGCTGTTAAAACTGGGGTTAAAAATAGATGTAACAGCTCATCAATAAAGGACAAAGAAAGGTCCACACTAAAAGCAGTTTGACTTGAGTACAGGCCCCAATTCGCTTGGTAAAATTGACAACGTGGGCTTCGAGGAGGTTGAGAATATGAATGGGAAGTATGGAGGATAGGGAAATGATTGCTGCTATGTAAATCTGGGAGTACAGACCAGGTAAAAGTCAAGTGCAGTTGACATAGAGGAAACTGAGAGATCGATGATGCAAGAGATTGAGTGCAAAGGTAAAACATTGGTTGTAGTACCCATGTTTAAAACATGGAGGGGGTGAGAAGTGAGAGGAGCCTCTAACTGAATGCTGCGAGAGGCACGGTGAGACCCGCAGAGGAAATAGTGAGCATTAAAATTGCATAATAACAAAAGTGGTAGTTGCAATGAAGAAACCAGAAGTGCAACATCTTGGATACATAATGATCAAGGAGACAGATGCAAAGAACATACCATGTACCACTTATTCAAATAGATGCATGCTGCAAGTGTAATTCAGCGATGCCTCTTCAAGGGGGGCTCCTTGCTGTGGTGAAGGGGCTCTTGGTCTGAGGAATTGGACCTTTTGGTCTTCTTCCTCAGATCGAACCTAATTACCCCCCAATCCCCCCTCCCCTTTCCCATCTTCCCCATCTTCCCTTTTCCCTTTCCTCCTTCTTCTCCTCCTCATCCCTCCCTTATTTCCTTCCCATTTTTACCCTGGGAGCTTCTCTCTACAGGAATTCTAGTTCCTTGGTAGGGGGAAGGGTACCATGGTCCAATCCCATTCCGTTGAGGTTCTTGGTGGTGGTGTAGTTTGCCGTGGAATCTGGATCGCCTGGGGATGTCCCGATCCCTCTCCGGTTTCCCGGGGGGTGGCCTTGGGTATCTTTCGGGCGACGGGTGTATCTCTGGAGGCCACCTTTCGGATTCCGGGGGTGGTTGCCGAAGGCGGTATGCTTTGTGGCGGATATCCGGCCGCCCTCTCTTTTGTCCGCCGAGGTGGCTCGGTGGATGTGAGATTGCTATCCCGGATTGCTCGTTTACTGGCATGAAGGGTAGGGTATGGCACGGGTTCCATGCAGCATCTGCACTACTTGCGGTGTTGAGGTCCTCTTGGGCGCTGAGGGGGATTTATGCCCCTTTCATTCCTCCTAGTAGAGCATACCAATAGCAAGATTGTCACAAATTCTGAAAGCGAGTGTAAGGCTGATGAACAAGGTGATGGTGGTGTCCTTACTTACGGCAATGACGAACCCAACAGCTGTGTTGATAACTATAGTGAGCATCATGCTGAGGGCAGTGTTGTCTCTGATGTTAGTAATAGTTATGAGTGTACTATAAGTATTGATGCCGAGTGTGATGAGGGCAGTGGTCTCCATAATGTTAGTAATAGTGATGTGTGCCATATAAGCGGTGGTGCCAAGTGTGATGAGGGCAGTGGTTTCCATAATGTTAGTAATAGTGATGAAGGTCATGTAAGTGGTGATGCCGAGTGTGATGAGGTTAACCACATTGACATTAATGTTGAATATAGCACTGCTGATAAATGTAATGAACACAATGTTGATAGTGGTGTTGGTGATGACAGTCATAGTGATGTGTGTAATGGTAGTGGAGGAGGGAATGTGAGTGGTAGTGCCACCTATCATACATTCACACATGAACAGCGTCGTGCTCTGTGTAAACTAAGACTGCCACGAGGCCTCACAACTGGTAGTGCACTCAGAAAACTCATGGACCAGGGTAACACTGCTGACATTGATGAGGTCTGCTCTTTATATGAACAATTTTTTCATTGTGCTGAGAAACTAAGCCAGATTCCAGGACTTCTATAATGGATCAGTCCTCGCATAAACTTAATATTTTTAGCTGGAATATTGCATCACTTAGAAAAAGACTTCCTGACCTTCATCATAAAGTAACCACCGAACCCATTGATATTGTGTGTCTACAAGAGTGCAGAGTCCCTGAAAAATCCCAGCCCCCTAAATTGCCATCATTTGTTGCATATAATCTCAAATCTACTAACTCTTGTGTTCTATATATTAAAAAATCACTTCCCCATCAACTTCTCACACATAAGAAAACAGAGGGACTGCAATACCATGGTGTTAGGATTTATATTGGGAACTCTGCTCTCAACATATTTAATTTGTATGCTCCTGCTGATAAGTTCAATTACTTGGAGCTCCCAACTTGTGCTCAGTCTGAGCCTACTCTGATCATTGGAGATTATAATGCAAGACACAAAAGCATTGGAAGCTCATGAGCAGTTTGGTAATCGTAATGGTAACCAACTGTTGTCACTGTTAAATAGTCATGATAATGTGCAAATTGTAGGTGACCTTGAACCCACACATATCTATGGAGGCATCCTTGATCTGTGTCTTGGCTTCAACATTACTTCTGCCAGCTGTGAGTCTACCATTGTATCAGATATATCATCAGACCATTTCCCAAGGCTAACCTCACTAGATATAGGTAATACTATCTTTCATGGTGGAATATTCAAACGGAAACGTTTTAATGTTCCCCCTGATCAACATGAGGACTTTGTTGCACATGTGACTGACTGGTATAATTCCTATGTGTGTTCCTCTGTTGAGACCTTTAACAATGACCTTGTGAGCAGTATTCAGAACTACTTAGAGCCGCCTCAAAAACCTCCTGGAACTGTTAACCCAACCAACTTCCATAACAATCATACCTCCTATAATAACCATACTTATTACAATGATCTTAAACTTCGAACACTGAAACGTACTGCTCGCAGAATAGGCCTAGCCTATAGAAAACATCGTACCCTGGAATGCTGAGACTCTTTCAAACTGCCCTTGCTGCTGCCAGAGAGCGTATGACAGAGCTGCGGCAAACTGACTGGGAAAAAAATTGTCAATGGTCTCAATGCTCACACCCCACTTAGCCGAGCATGGAGGGACATAAATAGAATTAAGGGTAACAGAACCGGTCAGATTGCACACCCTCATCCCTTACATAGGGCGAATGAGCTAGTCAGTGCTTGGGCTGTTACATCAAGCTATGAAAATCTTCCCAGTACCACACAGGCGAAATTAAATGACAAATATGATGCTAGGGAGAGACTTGTTTGTTTTATGCTCAGCAAGGAAGATGACTGTAACATTCCTTTCACTGACTTTGAACTTGATGCAGCACTAACTAAAGGCAACTCCACGTCACCTGGTGAGGATGGTATTACCTACAATATACTAAGATTGCTGTGTCGAGTACCAGGCAATCCTTTACTCGAATTATACATGAGCTATGTAACTGGGGAGCTCCCTAAATCTTGGACCAACAGCCTCATCATTCCCATTCCTAAGCCCAATCAACAAAATTCATTTCGCCCAATATCTCTTACTAGCTGCTTATGTAAAACATTTGAGAGGATGATTCTTAATCGTCTCATGTACAGAATCAAACATTTTTTGTCCCCCCGGTTGCATGGTTTCATGCATGGAAGGAGTGTGCACCAATGCATAGCCACCTTTCTCACTCTGCACACTGACAGCTCATACACTACCTTCCTTGACCTTAAATCTGCTTTTGATGTTGCCAACAGACATGTAATCATTAGTGAACTTGCCAGAATGGATGTTGGAGGATGGCTTCTCCGCTGGATTAAAGGCTACCTGTCCAACAGAAAGTCTTCTGTGTTGTTCCAGGGGCATAGAAGTATAACTAAAGACTTTGAATTAGGAACCCCACAGGGAGGTGTGCTCAGTCCCACTCTATTCAATATTCTAATTAATGACTTACTTAATGCTATGCCTAGCCAGCCCCATCATTATATGATCAGTTTTGCTGATGATATAATGATTCACACCACCGGATTCTCCAACACCCAAAACATCCTTAACCATGTACTAGCCTCGTGTCAAGACCTGGGGTTGATAATCTCTACTGATAAAACAAAGATACTCAATAGGCGTCCTCCTCGACAGAGAGGCACAGTTCGCCAGATCCAGTTGCATGATGGGTCTCTTTTAGAATATGTAAACAGATACAGGTATCTAGGCTTTGAGGTCCCACTACTTGGACCTGTTGTAACGAGACTTTGTCGTCAATACAAAGAAAGGCTGAGAGCACTTAGAGTTGTGGCAGGGTTTCACCCCAGGTATGGTGCTAATGTTAAAATTGTGAAAATGATGTATCTTGCTTATATTAGATCATTAGTTGATTATGCTGCCCCACTACTTGCTCTTGTGTCTGACTGGAAGCTTGGAGGGTTGGAAAAACTGCAGAACGAAGCAATGAGGATCATTTTAGGATGCCCTCGTACTGCCAAAATTTTAAATATGCAGAAAGAACTTGATATTCCAAGCATCAGAGATCGTGTTACTGAAAGAAATATCCTAATTGGGGTTAATATGCTCAGGCAAACCCATGCACAGAAGCCCTCCAAACTTTCCTCAGCACTGGTGAACATCCCTCCAGATGGATCGAAAAAACTGGAACCGACCTCCGCATGAATCAGATACATGATCTGTGGCAAGTAAGGCAACAGCGGCACTTCTCCGCTCCATGGAATATTACCCCATTCCAAACTACCATCCCTCCATTTCCCCCCAAACTACTTCTTAAATCACAACCAAAGCTTCGCCTTGAAGCCAAACATGATGCCTTAAACTGTATTGATAATTTAGCCAAACAGCACACTCTCTCACAAATTATTTACGTTGATGGTTCTGTTCACCAATCCACTGGTGCAGCTGGTAGTGCTGCTGTTGTCATACAGAGTGATGGCTCTCTTAAAGAAATTGGAGCACGCATCAATAACTGGGCCTCTACCCTTCAGACAGAACTGTTTGCCATACTCCTTGCACTCAAATGCGTCCATGTATCTAAGGTTAACTCTCTAATTGTAACTGATTCTCTGTCATCCATAAATGCTCTCAACTCATCAAGTATAACTTGTAGCATGCTCGTGTCAGAAGCCAGGCACAGGTATGGTAGGATTCTGGATAGTAGAGTCAGAGTGCACATGCTGTGGATTCCATCTCACATTGGTCTTCAGATGCATGATAGAACTGATAAATTGGCTAAGTTTTATGCTTTCAAAGAGGGATAGATTACAATCTTGGCTTGTCAGTTAGCAGTTTGAGAACAATAATACGAAAAGAACTTCAACTGAATTTTATTGACTTAAGACTCAGGAGTTTGACACCAGTCAGTCCATCTATCATCATTCTATCATGCAGGAGGAGCCACATGTCTATGGTGCATCCAACAAAATAAGCAGACTCTTGGATGTCACTACCGCCCGCCTCCGGCTGGGTTACAAGTATCTTTGGCAGGTTAAATCACCACCACCAGATGTAGACCAAACAAGATGTAAACTTTGCCAGTTGGATTATTGTCACACCCTGCGTCATTATGTACTGGAGTGCGATAAAATTAATGAATTCAGAGACTACTCATTCAGAAATGTTCAAGATATGTCAAAGTATTTTATCCACAGTGGTATATTACAGACCATTCTGGAAAAATACCCTGACTTTGCTCCCTGTAAATAAAGCATTGACACGTGTGTGTGTGTGTGTGTGTGTGTGTGTATGTACATGTGTGTATGTGTATGTGTGTATGTATATACATGTATGCGTGTGTATGTGTATATGTATATATGTGTGTGTGTGACCCAACAATTAAAATTTGCACCAATAACTCATTACAGTTGTGGCTGGGTGTAGACTAATAGATTGCTCATTGCTTTATAATTTGTTCATGAGTGCAACCATGTACAGACGTAAGTAAATTTACTTACATGATTCATTACCTTGTAACTAGTGAATTAATTACCATTGTACCTTGTTCAGCTATCAAAACTTTGGGGCCCAGTCTCTGGACCCTATTTATACCTCTGTAATCTGCAAATACCTTTGTAACTTGTCATGATTGTGACCATCTGAGTTCATTACCTTTGTAACTTGCTCAGCCATCAAACTTTGAGGTCCAGTCCCTGGACCCATTATGTACCTCTGTAATCTTTTGACTACCGCCCACAGGATGGGTATGGGGTGCATAATAAAGATATCAAACTAACTAACTAACCTCAACGGGGGTAACCGCGGTAAAATTATACTAGTCGGTCATCTCCCCAGGAGATTATTTTGTTGTAAGTGGCGGTGAAGCCCAGACAGGTAATCTCTTAATTCCCCACATATCCTGTTGTGACACCACTTGCCATAATGATGAATATGGAGAATATATTTTTTGCTAATTTTACTGCACAATATCTTAAGGGCGCCTATTAGAAAACACTCAACTTTTATTTGTTTACCGATTGCGCTCATTGTTTTTACTGAAACCTGGCTTAAGCAGGATACAATAGATATCTACTCGCTACCAGGATACACAGCAATACACAACTGCAGACCACATCCTGTTGTGACACCACTTGCTATAGTGATGAATATGGAGAATATATTTTTGCTAATTTTACTGCACAAAACCTTAAGACTCCCATAACAATCGGGGCCATTTACCGGATGCCTCATACAAACATCCCAAATTTTAGTGATCAACTAAAAACGTTAATAACAAACAACCAAATGAACAAACACCACCTTATCTTAGCTGGAGACTTCAACATCAACCTTGGCCAACCAGATGACCAGCCAGTAACCGATTGCATCAACAATATGAACAACACACTTCTCATACCAACAATAACCAAACCAACCAGGCTTACTGAGACGAGTGCAACCATAATCGATCATATATGGACCAATATCCTAGCATCCCTTAAATCGGGGATAATAACAGACAGCACCACAGACCACTACCCCACCTTCCTCTTAACAAACATTAGTAAACCACCCCTAGAATACACCAAAGTTTCATTTAGACTCCATGACCAGGCATCAATAAATAACTTCACAGCAGAGCTAGAGAAGATTGACTGGGCTATAGAATTCTCAAACGCCAAGGGTATCGATGATTGGACAGACAACTTTCTTAATAAATTACATAGACTATACAACAAACATTGTCCTATAAAAATGAAACAGATTACGAATAAACGGCTAGGCTGCCCATGGCTAACTAACAGCTTACTAAAATCCATTAACAAGAAACATCAATATGAAAAGCAATATAGATAGGGATTCATACATAAAGAGTTTATTAAACACTATTCATCAGTTCTCACCAAACTAATAGAAAAAGCCAAACAATTGTACTACTCCAGCAGATTCACTGAAACAAGAGGAGATATAAAAAAGACCTGGAAAACACTCTCACAGATTATGGGCACCCACACACTGAAAAAACTAGGGATATTGTCCTAACTAAACCAAACGAAACACCACTACAGCCTATTGACACAGTAAACAAGATAAATGACTTCTTCTCAACCATACGATCAAATCTTGCCAGTAAAATCTCAGATACCAATGCCCGAGCAAGTGATTACCTAGATGGGAATTTCCCATCCTCCTTATATCTTGCACCTACTGAACTCACTGAATTCACCATGATAATCAAGTCACTTAAAAATAAATCAGGGCATCTGTCTCAAGTCCCACCATTAATATACAAACGAGCCGCTCATGTCCTTTCACATCCAATTTCATTACTTTTTAACAAAATATTAGAAACTAGCACTTTCCCGACACTACTCAAAACAGAAAGGGTTACACCAATACACAAAGGTGGTGACCCCACAGACGTAAACAACTATAGGCATATATCAAATCTACCGTTGCTATCCAAAATCTTCGAGAAACTTGTGCACAAGAGATTATACTCGTTTATAACGACACAGAGCATAGTCAACCCCTGCCAATTTGGCTTCAGGAAAAATAAAAGCACTAACGATGCACTAGTAAAAATGATAGACCTGCTTTACACAGCACTCGAAAATAAGGAATAACCATTAGGACTTTTTATTGATCTAAGGAAAGCTTTCGACACAGTAAACCACGGCATCCTACTCCACAAACTTGACCACTATGGAATAAGAGGTCATGCACTAGCATACTTCAAATCCTACCTCACTAATAGGTATCAGTATGTCACTATTAAAGACACATCCTCCACGACACGACCACTTGACACCGGAGTACCACAGGGAAGTGTCCTTGGTCCCCTGCTCTTCCTCTTATACATCAATGATCTTCCCAATGTGTCACACCACCTGAAACCAATACTCTTTGCTGACGACACAACTTATGTCATCTCCCACACAAATCTTGCCACGCTTAATACCATTGTTAACGACGAATTAATAAAAATATCAACATGGATGACAGCCAATAAACTTACACTCAACACTGATAAGACCTTCTATATTATGTTTGGCAACAGAGCAGGTGATCCACAATTAAACATTAGGATCAACACAACACCTATTGCTAAACATAATGAGGGCAAATTCCTGGGCCTTCACCTTGATAGTAGCCTGAAATTCAGCACCCATATTCAACACATAACAAAGAAAGTGTCCAAAACTGTGGGGATCCTCTCTAAGATACGGTATTATGTACCACAATCAGCCCAGCTCACTCATCTATCCCTACCTCACATATGCCATTTGTGCATGGGGATCAACAGCAATTACCCACCTAAAGCCAATAATAACCCAACAAAAAGCCGCAGTAAGAATTATCACGCAATTTAACGCTAAGCAGCACCCCCCCCCCACTCTTCAAAGACCTAAACCTACTCACTGTTAAGAACATCCATACTTACTACTCTGCTATCTACATTTATAGAACCATAAATTCCAACTTTAACCCTGAGCTAATACACTTTCTTGACAATTGTGACAGGATCCATAGACATAATACCAGACATAAACATCTCTTTGACATTCCCCGTGTCTGACTAAATCGATACAAAAATTCAATGTGCATAAAAGGGCCTAAAATCTGGAACTCCCTGCCTGAAAACTCTAGAACTGCAGACACAACCTCCATTTTCAAAAGCACCGTTAAAAAACATCTTATCTCACTTACGCACCCAACTGGTAGCTAACCCCATGAAAACTACTTTATCTTGCACATATCCACAGCAAAATACACTTATTGATATCTGTGATTCCCCTTAATTTGCAAATGACTAACCAAAATTCTTATACAACTAGTGCTTCATAATTCTTAAGCTAGTCATAAGTTTACCTAAGACACTCCAATATAGAAACGGTATTATGCCAATACATCACCTTTACCATTAATATATAAACTAATTGTTAAATTCTTAAATGTTAAATTTCAGTATCTCAATTTTGTAAACCTAGTTAATCACTACAATTACCTAACCTTACTATCAGTATAATCATTGTGTCACTATTGAGTAAGACCTATCATAAGACTGCCTGAAAAGCCTAGGCATATTATTGGCCATCTTACAATATCTACTTCATAAAATGTATATTAATATAAGTACACCCCACTTTGTATATTACTAGAAATAAAGAATTTGAATTTGAATTTGTTGATGTCTGGTCTGAGAAGGGTGCTCGTCGCACCCTGGAGCTCCCACACTGCCTGTGGTCAGCATGGGACTGCCATTTCTCGTTGGCCTATATAACCTAATATTCGCCTATTGAGGCCTAAATCTACCTATGATAAGGTCCTGGACTACATTATTAATATCTATAATTGCCTCAATAATCCTAATATTAGTCACTATCTGTACAACTTACCTAGACCTTCCAAGGAGAGAAAATCTACTTTATAATATGTATAATTATAAGTACACCCCATCTTGTATATTACTTGAAATAAAGAATTTGAATTTGAATTTGAATTGAAGTTGAATTAATATGTGCAATATCACTACCTTCGCCAACATGAGTGTGTGTGTGTGTTGTTTGGGTGGGTGGGTGGGTTCATAAACTCCGAGGACCTACTGGTGGCAGGTTAAGGTTTCATAAGGCTTATTTACCCTGTGGAACTTTTAGCAAGGAAATAAGTTTCTACACCCTGGAGCCATTATGTACCACTGTAATATTTTGACTACCGCCCACAGGATGGGTATGGGGTGCATAATAAAGATATTAAACTAACTAAAAGGCTTTGGTTCGTATGTTGGACAGCGTGCGGCCAGCAGTAACAGCCTGGTTGATCAGGCCCTGATCCACCATGAGGCCTGGTCACAGACCGGGCCGCGGGGGCGTTGACCACCGGAACTCTCTCCAGGTCTCCAGATATGCCTGAAATGCCTAGGCATGCAAGTGGCCATCTTTGTAATCGAAATGTAATGTAAACCAAACATTGTAAGCTTTATAAGGAAGTAAAAATATTAATTTTAATTTTATTTTAATTTAATTTTTATTTTTATTATTATTATTATTATTATTATTATTATTATTATTATTATTATTATTAATATTATTATTACTTTTGTTATTATTATTTTTTTTTTTATTTATTATTATTATTATTATTATTATTATTGTTATTATTATTATTAATATTATTATTATAATAATAATTATTATTATTGTTATTATTATTATTTTTATTATTATTAATAATATAATTATTATTATTATTATTATTATTATTATTATTATTATTATTATTATTATTATTATCCTGATTCACAGCTGGAGTCGCCAGTTAAAACTTCCTCCGAAACTCTTCTTAAATTAAACTTTATTAATTAAATCCCCTGTACTTGTGTTGAAGGCATACACTAGCAGGTTAAAAATAGCAATAGTGTATAGAGGAGTGAGGTATATTATAAGTAATGTATATAATAGATGATAGACGTTGAATATAATATTTGTATAATTAAGTGTAGATGTTGGAACACAGTGAGACCAACGCCACACTTGTAAACACTGACGAGTCTCCTTAATCTCCATATTTGTGGCTCTCACTCGTCCCCCCTTTGCGGGTTTACCACCGCTGGTGATACATATCCATCAAGGTGGATCACCTAACGGATCTTGACCCAAAGGGGAACTACAGTTATCACCCATATTTTACATCTAAACTTCCCAGTGATACATATGTGAGTTTGATACATATATTCAGTGATACATATATTGAGGGATACATATATTCTGAGTGTGATACATATATTCTGAGTGTGATACATATATTCGGGAGTGTGATACATATATTTCTGAGTGTGATATATATATTCTGAGTGTGATATATATATATTCTGAGTGTGATATATATATTCTGAGGGGATACATATATTTGAGTGTGATACATATATTCTGATGTGATACATATTTCTGAGTGTGATACATATATTCTGAGTGTGATATATATATTCTGAGTGTGATATATATATATTCTGAGTGTGATACATATATTCTGGAGTGATACATATATTTGAGTGTGATACATATATTCTGGTGTGATACATATATTCTGAGTGGATACTATATTCTGAGTGTGATAATATATTCTGAGTGTGATACATATTCTGGAGTGTATACATATATTCTGAGTGTGATACATATATTCTGAGTGTGATAATATATTCTGAGGTGAAAATATATTCTGAGTGTGATACATATTTGGTATTATTCTGAGTGTGATACATATATTCTGAGTGTGATACATATATTCTAGTGTGATACATATATTCTGAGTGTGATACATATATTCGGGAGTGTGATAATATATTCTGAGTGTGATACATATATTCTGAGTGGATACATATATTCTGAGTGTGATACATATATTCTGAGTGTGATACATATATTCTGAGTGTGATATATTCTGGTGTGATAATATATTCTGAGTGTGATACATATATTCTGAGTGTGATACATATATTCTGGAGTGTGATACATATATTCTGAGTGTGATACATATATTCTGAGTGTGATACATATATTCTGAGTGTGATACATATATCCTGAGTGTGATACATATATCCTGAGTGTGACAAGATGGCTATTTCTGAGTGTGATACATATATTCTGAGTGTGTGATATATATTCTGAGTGTGATGCATATATTCTGAGTGTGATCATATATTCTGAGTGTGATACATATATTCTGAGGTGATACATATATTCTGAGTGTGATACATATATTCTAGTGTGATACATATATTCTGAGTGTGATACATATATTCTGAGTGTGATACATATATTCTGAGTGATAATATATTTGATGTGAAATATATTCTGAGTGTGATACATATATTCTGAGTGTGATAAACATATATTCTGGTGTGATACATATTTCTGAGTGTGATACATATATTCTGATGTGATACATATATTCTGAGTGTGAAAATGTTCGAGTGATACATATATTCTGAGCGTGATACATATATTCTGAATGATACATATATTCTGAGTGTGATACATATATTTGAGTGGATACACATATTCAGAGTGTGATACACATGTTCAGGTGTGATACACATGTTCAGAGTGTGATACACATGTTCAGAGTGTGATACACATGTTCAGAGTGTGATACACACGTTCAGAGTGTGATACACACGTTCAGAGTGATACACATGTTCAGAGTGTGATACACATGTTCAGAGTGTGATACACATGTTCAGAGTGTGATACACTGTTCAGAGTGTGATACACGTGTGTTGTGGGGTTCTTGCAGATTGGGTAATATGGTAGCGTATATTGGAGGCGTAACTTTATTGGAGCCTAGGGAGTTGCAGGCCTATGCCCGTCTTCTCTGCCTATCAGGATGGAACTAACTCACTGGGAGCGGGCACTCCTCGCGTTCAAAAGAGGGAGGCCTATGATTGCTACGAAAGATCACATGGTGATCACGTGGTATATGTTAGAAATACGAACTGTACAGCTCGGTCATGTTACGTATGTTGTCCGCATACATCTATACAAACTAAGGACAACAGGGTACGACTCTCAGCTGATTCTATACAATGTCAAAGTATACAACAGTTGAGCATCATACGTCACATGGATATTATCATGACGGAAACAATCTACATTATTATATGATATACAGTGGACCCTCAGTTAACGAAATTAATCTGTTCCAGGAGCTGTCTTAATCTGAATCTTTCGTAATCCGAATCCTTATTTCCCATAAGAAATAATGTAAATACAATTAATCCGTTCCACAAAAAAATATTCACATCATATATAATCAATGATCTTCCCAATGTATCACAACACCTGAAAACCAATACTCTTTGCTGAGACACAACTTATGTCATCTCCCACACAAACCTTGCCACGCTTAATACAATTGAACCAATTAATTAAAATATCAACATGGATGACAGCCAATAAACTTACACTCAACACTGATAAGACCTTCTATATTATGTTTGGCAACAGAGCAGATGATCCACAATTAAACATTAATATCAACACTACACCTATTGCTAAACATAATGAGGGCAAGTTCTTGGGCCTCCACCTTGACAGCAGCCTGAAATTCAGCACCCATATCCAACACATAACAAAGAAAGTGTCCAAAACTGTGGGATCCTCTCTAAGATACGGTATTATGTTCCACAATCAGCCCTACTCACACTATACTACTCACTCATTTCCCCCTCCAACCATTTGGATGGGGATCAACACAATTACCCACCTAAAGAATAATAACCCAACAGAAAGCGAGTAAATATCACAACCAACGTAGGCAAACACCCCCCCCCTCTTCAAAGACCTAAACCTACTCATTTCAGAACATCCTACTTCTCCTTTTATCCATTTATAGAACCATTAACCAACAACCCTGATAAAACACTTTCTTTTACATTAAGGGCCCTAACAAATAAACATAAACACTTTTGACATTCCCCGTGTGACTAAATCATAAAAATTAATGCGATAAAAGGGCCAAAATCTGAACTCCTGCCTGAAAATTGAACTGAAACAACTTCCATTTTCAAAAGCACCGTTAAAAAACATCTTATCTACCGCCCCAACCGATGCAACCCATGAAAACTACTTTCTTACTTTCTTGCACATACCACAAAATACACTTAATATCTGTGATTCCCTAATTTCACAGAACTTACCAAAAAATTTAATACAACTGTTGCTTCATAATTTTAAGCTAGTCATAAGTTTCCTAAACACCCAATATAGAAACTGTAAATGCAAATCACCTTTACCATTAATATATAAACTAATTTTAAATTTTAAATTTTAAATTCCGTCCTTACTTTTAAAATTAATCCCAAATTACCTAACCTTATATCTTATAATCATTTGTCACTTAAGTAAGACCTATCATAAGACTGGAAAACCTGGGGTACCAGGGGTATTATTGGCCATCTTGTAATATCTATTTTTTAAAATGCATAATTATAAGTACACCCACTTTATATTACCAAAAAAAAATTTGAAAATTTAATTTTTTATTTCCTTTTTGAAGAGACTTGCAGGCATCTGGAAGATATGGATGATGACTGGGGGGGGGGTTTTTTGGTTGGGGAAGGGGGGAACCCCAAAAAGGCTTCAGGTAACAAGTCCCTCTCTGGGGTTTTTCCCCTTGGCAATCCCACTAGGCCAGCTTGAGTCACTAGACCCC
>WNWK01027699.1:0-26052 GCA_009830355.1 Cherax destructor | reverse complement strand
CAGATCACCTCTGAGAGCTAAGTACCAAAACCTCTGAGAGCTAAGTACCAAAACCTCTGTCCCGAGCTAGTACCAAAACCTCTGTCCCGAGGATATCTCTCCAAGAGAGAACCCGCAATAATGGATTCAAATTGGATAGGTTTAGATTTAGAAAGGATATAGGAAAATATTGGTTTGGAAATAGGGTAGTTGATGAGTGGAACAGTCTGCCTAGTAGGGTTATTGAAGCTAGGACCTTGGGTAGTTTTAAATTTAGGTTGGATAAATACATGAGTGAGAGGGGTTGGATTTGAGTGGGACTCGCACTTGAATCAATAGAATCATCAAAGCTTATTTCTTGGGTAGAATTGAAAATTAGGTTGGGCAACTATTCTGTTAGTGGGATGGATTGTGAAGGACCTGCCTAGTATGGGCCAACAGGTCTGCTGCAGTGTTCCTCCTTTCTTATGTTCTTATATTACAGCTTTATACATCATTAGTAAGGCCTCACCTAGATTACGCAGCTCAGTTCTGGTCTCCATATTACAGAATGGACATAAATTCATTAGAAAACATTCAGCGTAGAATGACTAAATTAATACATAGCATTAGAAATCTTCCGTATGAAGAAAGATTGAAGACCCTTAAATTACATTCACTTGTAAGACGAAGAATGAGGGGAGACATGATCGAGGTATACAAGTGGAAAATGGGCATTAACAAAGGATTAAAGTTGGATAAGTTTAAGAACATAAGAAAGGAGGAACACTGCTGCAGGCCTGTTGGCCCATATTAGGCAGGTCCTTCACAATCCGTCCCAATAAAAGAAAATTTGCTCAACCCAATTTTCAATGCAACCCAAGAAATAAGCTTTGATAATTTTATTTACTCATGTGCGAGTCCCACTTAAATCCAACCCCTTTCACTCATGAATTTATTATTTTATTTTTATTAACACATCGGCCGATTCCCACCAAGGCAGGGTGGCCTGAAAAAGAAAAACTTTCATCATCATTCACTCCATCACTGTCTTGCCAGAGGGGTGCTTTACACTACAGTTATAAAACTGCAACATTAACACCCCTCCTTCAGAGTGCCGGCACTGTACTTCCCATCTCCAGAACTCAAGTCCGGCCTGCCGGTTTCCTGAATCCTTCATAAATGTTACTTTGCTCACACTCCAACAGCACGTCAAGTATTAAAAACCATGTGCCTCCATTCACTCCTATCAAATACGCTCACACATGCTTGCTGGAAGTCCAAGCCCCTCGCACACAAAACTTCCTTTACCCCCTCCCTCCAACCTTACCTAGGCCGACCCCTACCCCGCCTTCCCTCCACTACAGATTTATACACTCTCGAAGTCACTCTGTCTCGTTCCATTCTCTCTACATGTCCAAACCACCTCAACAACCCCTCCTCAGCTCTCTGGACAATCATTTTGGTAATGCCGCACCTCCTCCTAATTTCCAAACTCCGAATTCTCTGCATTATATTCACACTACACATTGACCTCAGACACGACATCTCCACTGCCTCCAGCCTTCTCCTCGTTGCAACATTCATCACCCATGCTTCACACCCATATAAGAGCGTTGGTATAACTATACTCTCATACATTCCCCTCTTTACTTCCATGGACAAAGTTCTTTGTCTCCACAGACTCCGAAGTGCTCCACTCACCCTTTTCCCCTCATCAATTCTATGATTCACCTCATCCTTCATAGACCCATCTGCTGACATGTCCACTCCCAAATATCTGAATACATTCACCTCCTCCATACTCTCTCCCTCCAATCTGATATCCAATCTTTCGTCACCTATTCTTTTTGTTATCCTCATCACCTTACTCTTTCCTATATTCACTTTCAATTTTCTTCTTTTACACACCCTACCAAATTCATCCACCAACCTGTGCAACTTCTCTTCAGAATCTCCCAAAAGCACAGTGTCATCAGCAAAAAGCAACTGTGACAACTCCCACTTTGTAACTACCCAAGGTCCTAGCTTCAATAACCCTACATAAGAACATAAGAAAGGAGGAACACTGCAGCAGGCCTGTTGGCTCATACTAGGCAAGTCCTTCACAATCCGTCCCACTAACAGAACACTTGCTCAATCCAATTTTCAATGCTACCCAAGAAATAAGCTTTGACAATTCCATTCACTCATTTGCGAGTCCCACTAAAATCCAACCCCTCTCACTCATGAATTTATCCAACCTAAATTTGAAAGTACCCAAGGTCCTTGCTTCAATAACCCTACTAGGCAGACTGTTCCACTCATCAACTACCCTATTTCCAAACCAATACTTTCCTATATCCTTTCTAAATCTAAACTTATCTAACTTGAATCCATTATTGCGGGTTCTCTCTTGGAGAGATATCCTCAAGACCTTATTTATATCCCCTTTGTTAATACCCATTTTCCACTTGTATACCTCGATCATGTCTCCCCTCATTCTACGTCTTACAAGTGAATGTAATTTAAGGGTCTTCAATCTTTCTTCGTAAGGAAGATTTCTAATGCTACGCTGAATGTTTTCTAACGAATTTATGTCCATTTTGTAATATGGAGACCAAAACTGAGCTGCGTAATCTAGGTGAGGCCTTACTAATGATGTATAAAGCTGTAATATAACCTCTGGACTTCTGTTGCTAACACTTCTTGATATAAATCCCAGTAATCTATTTGCCTTATTACGTACGCTTAGGCATTGCTGTCTTGGTTTAAGGTTGCTGCTTACCATCACCCCCAAGTCCTTCTCGCAATCTGTATGGCTAAGTTCTACGTTATTTAACTTATAAGTGCTTGGGTTATGGACACTCCCGAGCTTCAGAACCTTGCATTTATCTACGTTGAACTGCTTTTGCCACTTTTCTGACCACGAATTAAGTTTGTCTAAATCTTCCTGAAGTTCAATGACATCTATGTTTGAATCAATTATCCTACCTATCTTCGTTTGTCGCGAATTTGCTCATATCACTAGTAATTCCCTCATCAAGGTCATTGATATATATTATAAATAACAATGGGCCTAAGACTGATCCCTGTGGAACACCACTTGTTACAAGTCCCCATTCGGATTTAACCCCATTTATGCACACTCTCTGCTTCCTATTGGTGAGCCATGACTCGATCCATGACAGCACTTTTTCCCCAATGCCATGAGCTGCCACTTTCTTTAACAGTCTCTGGTGCGGTACTCTATCAAAAGCCTTACTAAAGTCTAAATAAACAATATTGAATTCTTTATCGTGATCAACAGCCTCAAAAGCTTTAGTGAAGAATGTTAATAAATTAGATAGGCAGGAACGGCCCCTCGTGAATCCATGCTGAGTATCATTAATCAAATTATGGTTATCTAGATGGCTTCTAATAATATCAGCTATAATTGACTCTAGTAATTTGCCTACAATTGAGGTCAGGCTTATTGGGCGGTAATTTGACGGTAGTGACTTGTCCCCTGCTTTAAAAATAGGAATTACATTAGCCATCTTCCACATATCAGACACTACACCTGTTTGAAGAGATAAATTAAAAATGTTAGATATTGGTTCACAGAGTTCCATTTTGCATTCGTTAAGAACCCTTGCAAAAAGCTCATCATGACCCGGCGATTTATTTTGTTTCAGTCGGTCTAGTTGTTTCATAACCATTTCGCTAGTGACTGTGATATTACATAATTTATCTTCTGGGCCTCTGTAAAAATTAATTACTGGGATATTATTAATGTCTTCATGTGTGAAAACCGAGAGAAAATAATTATTAAAAATAGAGCACATATCATTCTCCTTGTCAGTAAGATGCCCAGAGTTATTTTTAAGGGGACCTATCTTATCCCTAACTTTTGTTCTATTAACCTGGAAAAAACTTTTTGGGTTAGTTTTTGAATCCCTAGCAACTTTAATTTCATAGTCCCGTTTAGCTTTTCTTATTCCCTTTTTAACGTCCCTTTTTTATGCGCCTATAAATTCCTTTCTTCTGCCCTAAAAGATACTTAAGCCTATTATTCATCCATTTTGGGTCATTTCTACTTGATCTAATTTCTTTATACGGGATAAATGTTCTTTGGGAAGCCTGTATAGTGTTAAGAAAACTGTCATATTGATACCTCTCTTCGTCACCCCAGTCCACAGTTGATAAGTGTTCTCTAAGTCCATTATAATCGGCTAAGCGAAAATCTGTGACCGTTACTGAATTATCCCTACTATCATACATCCATTCAATGATAAAGGTAATTAATTGACTTGTGGTCGCTTGAGCCGAGTTCCTCTGTAATTTCTAAGTTATTAACAAGGGTTTCCTTGCTTGCCAGAACCAAGTCAAGTAGGTTATTTTCCCTTGTAGGTTCTGTTACAAACTGCTTCAAAAAGCAATCCTGAACTACTTCTAAAAAGTCGTTAGATTCTAAATTCCCTGTCAAGAAATTCCAATCAATCTGACTAAAGTTAAAGTCCCCTAGAATTACTACGTTATCGTGCCTTGTGGCCTTAACAGTTTCCTCCCAAAGTAGTCTCCCTTGTTCCCTATCTAAGTTTGGAGGACGGTAAATCGCACCTAAAATCAATTTTTCTCACCCCTCTGAAAATTCTATCCAGACAGACTCTGTATGTGTTATTTCAGACTTTATACCCGTTTTTATGCAACAATTTAAATGATCACAGACATAGTGACACCCCACCCCACTTCCCGATACTTCTGTCTTCTTGGAACAATTTAAAACCCTGAATGTGACATTCGGCAGGCAAGTCCCTATTTTTCATATTAAACCATGTCTCAATTATTGCAAAAACATAAATATTCCCCGTACTTGCAACTAATCTCAACTCGTCCATCTTATTCCTAGCACTACGACTATTGGTGTAATATATATTTAAAGATCCTCCTTTCTCTTTACCCTTCCTGCTCATTTCTGTTTTTCCACTATACCTATTACTGTCCTTGTCATCTAGTGTCACTAGCTTTCCACTATCCACCTTATTCTGCCTATTACTAGTTCTCCTAGAACTTATAATATTACTACACTGGGACTTTACTGTTTTCCCCCCAAAACCCATACCACTAACTGTTTCTAGTTGAAAGCCCTAACAGCTCCCTCCACTGCAGTTGCCAGTGCCCCCACCCCAAACCTGGATAAGTGAACCCCATCCCTGGTATACATGTCATTTCTGCCATAGAAGAGGTCCCAGTTGTCAATGAATGTTACTGAATTTTCCTTACAGTATTTGTCCAGCCAGCAATTACAGTATTTGTCCAGCCAGCAGACTGTTCCACTCATCAAATTTATTGATGAAATTTTGCCACTAGATACATTTTGTACACCAACGGATCACTATTCCTACAGTCAATCACTATAAAGTATTGGTTTGGAAATAGGGTAGTTGATGAGTGGAATAGTCTGCTTAGTAGGGTTATTGAAGCTAGGACCTTGGGTAGTTTCAAATTTAGGTTGGATAAATTCATGAGTGAGAGGGGTTGGATTTGAGTGGGACTTGCACATGAAGTAAATAGAATTATCAAAGCTTATTTCTTGGGCAGCATTGAAAATTAGGTAGAGCAAATATTCTGTTAGTGGGATGGATTGTGAAGGACCTGCCTAGTATGGGCCAACAGGCCTGCTGCAGTGTTCCTCCTTTCTTATGTTCTTAACCTATATTTTTGTGCTACCCAAGTACATAATTGCTTTCACCTTTTCCTCATGTGCAAGTTGATTATTCTACCTTATTGTATTATTACTACTACTACAACAACTTATGTCTACTACTACCACCACCACTATTATTACACCTCACTGAGCATTTATATACCCTCTGTGTCTGGGTTAAGCCCTGACTCCTCTCCAGCGCTATTCTTCGTCTGTACCGTCTTCCCCGCTCATCCCATTGGGATCTTACCTGAACTTATTCATTCATTCATGAATATATGATGCATGACAATCCTTGTAATTATTGTATCATTTTTCTATAGGTTAGCAGATTGAGGGGTTACAAACTACAGTACTTCTTGATGAGCTGAATCACTGGAAACAAACTCGTTGATAAGTTGGGGATCCCCATTATACGTATATCATCCAGTATAGTATGGTATTTCTATTAATGCATTATTAAGAAATGTAACAACTATGTATTTCTTTTCTGCAGGACATTACTACTGCCAAAGGGGAGGAGCAGTGTGATGAGGATGATTATGGCTACGAGTCAGCTATGAGTCAACGCATTTTCAGTCAGCTGGCTAATCAGTATGCAAACATGCCTGAGGATGATAAGCTGAAATTTGTTAAAACATCTGCCAAAAGCAGTATAGCAGACATCAAGGTGAGTCATGTGACCATATACAGGAACATGGGAGATTGATAAAAACACTGTAGAAGAACTATAAACATGCAGTGTCACCTGCCGTTTGTTTACCTGAAGGTAAATGCCAGGAAAGTAAAATCCTTGATCTTACCTAATTTAGTCAGGGGGTAGATGTTGAGCATTTGCAAGTGTTTTATAAATAGTGTCTTCTAAGTTCTTTCTTTGCCTGAGGCCTTTAGTACTTATTACAGAATTTCTTACTTTGCGAGGCCTCTCTTGAAATTCTTCCATGTCTTTTACATGGCAGATTTTCACAATTACTGATTATTTTTATTAAAATAAAATTGCAGGATTTTTCTTTTTTTACATTTCAAGTCATTTTTTGACCAAAGTATGATAATAAATTTGTAGGAGTCATGGTTGTATTTTATGCTAGACACCAAGGTTGGTGGCACCGTACTGTGTACCCTAGACACCAGTGTTGGTGGCACCGTACTGTGTACCCTAGACACCAGTGTTGGTGGCACCGTACTGTGTACCCCAGACACCAGTGTTGATGGCACCGTACCGTGTACCCCAGACACCAGTGTTGGTGGCACCGTACCGTGTACCCCGGACACCAGTGTTGGTGGCACCGTACCGTGTACCCCGGACACCAGTGTTGGTGGCGCCGTACCGTGTACCCCGGACACCAGTGTTGGTGGCGCCGTACCGTGTACACTAGACAACAATGTTGGAAAGTACATTATACATATGTAAGTAAATTGTTGCCTTGTATATTACCACTTTACTCTTAACATGTAATGCATCTAGTGATATTCATATTACAGAACAGGGTTATCAATACCATTAAGAAGGTGGAGGAAGAAGAATTGGGGCCACGAAAAAGAAAACGCAAAAGCAAGAAGGCATTGGAGGATGACGATTTTATAAATGATGGTGATGCATATGATAATGCCAGAAGCAAAGCTGAGACACCATCCTCTTCCAGCCACAAGGTTGTATTTAATATTAATTTTACCATTTATAAGAATGGCAGATATATAATGGATTATCTTTATATGGATTATCTTTAATGTACAGTAGCATAACATTTCTAATGATATTCACATAATTACAGAGTAAAGGCATCGATACCCTAAAGAAGGAAGAGGAGAATGACTTAGAGGTTAGGAAAAGAAAACGCAGGCTGCAGGCAGCAGAGGATGACGATTTTATAAATGATGGTGATGAGTACGACAATGCCCCAAGGAAGGCTTTGTCTTCCAGTCAGAAGGTTGTTAATGTTAATCTTACTAACTACAAAAGTGACAAATATAATAACTTCAAGTATGATGGAGATAAGGAGAAGAAAAAATCTAGAGAAGATAATGAGAAGAAGCTCAAAAAACAGAGAGAGAAGACTAAAGCAGTACCACCTCCCATGAGTTTTGAGGAGCTTCTTAGAGTTGCTCAAAAGAAACAGTCAGAGCCTCTTCCTGATGTAAAGGAGGAAAAGAAGGAGAAAGATAAAGATAAGCCAAAAGATATAGGCCGGCCTCTAACAGCTAAAGAAAAGGAAGAACTGGAGGATGAAAAGAGACGAAAGTTAAAAAGATTGGGCAAGTTGCCTCAAGATAAAATAGAAACAGAGAAGCTAAAAGAGAAGGAAGAAAAAGGTGATGCAGAAAATTTACAGAAGATTATTAAAAATGGTGAAAAGAACAACAAAAAACAAGAAAATAGCAGTAAATTGCAACAAGCTCTTGAAAAACCCAAACCTGAACCCAAAGTCATTGACAGATCTAAGTATTTTGCAGTTCCAGTTCAAAAGCCACGTGATATACCTCAAATAAAAGAAACCAAACCTGGACAGAATTTCAAGCCTCCTGCTCCTAAAATTCAGACCTCTAATAATAAAGATCTTATTCCAAAAGAGACAAAGCCATTGAAGCCTAAAGTTGTGCCTCCTAGGGACCTGCCATCTAGAGATGTACCTCCTAAAGAAATGAAGCCATCAAAATTACAAAAGATTCCTCCAAAGAGCAAAGTGAGAGACTTTCCACCACCAAGTGCGCCTAAGCGTCCTGCATACAATCCCACTCCCAAAATGCGTATTGAGAGTGATTCAGAAGAGGAGTATGATTCTGAAATGGATGATTTCATTGATGATGGAGATCAAGAAGTAGACTTCTCAAGTGAAATCAGAAGAATGTTTGGCTATGATAGAAGAAAATATCAGTGAGTATTGTACCTCTTCATGGTATCATTTGCCATTCATTCAGCTGCCATCTTTCCAGAAGTGTACTGACATCATAATTCAGATTACCCTCCAACTTCAACATCTCCACCCCTCCTTCAGAACACAGGCACTGCTCTTCCCACCTCCATTACTCAAGTCCGGCTAACTGATTTTCTTGAATCCATTCATAAATTTCACTTTGCTCACACTTAAGTCATCATTCACACCTATCTAGCATGTTCACAAGCCTGCTGAATCTCATGCCCCTGAAACTCAAAGCCTTCTTTACCCCTTCCCTCTGCCCATTCCTGGGATGACTGTTAACTCTCCTACCTTCCACCCCAGATTTATACAACCTCATCATCATTCTATTCCTCTCCGTCTGTTGTACATGCCCAGACTATTTCAAGAACCCCAACCCCTTCTCAACCATGCTAACCTGCCTGCCTTCTTATAGATTTATCCCTTAGGTCATTCTTAAACATTTCTTTAATCTTAGCAATGTTAATTCTGTTTTCTACAAACAATATTCTTGCTTTGCATCCTATGATTTTTTTTAGTTAGGTAGCTTATAAAAGTGCTGAAATCCATTTTCTTAAAGGGTAAAATCATTAAATGCCTTGTGGCTAGTTATGGAAAATTATATTTTGCAACATGTTTAACATAGGATTTGTTACATTTTTTAATTTTTTTCAAGCATTTTTGCTGATTTATATTACAGCATGTACATTCACATTTTGCAGGGATGATGATGATGATGACTGTGATGACATGGAAGCATCTTTCTCTCAAGTGCAAAAAGAAGAAAGAATATCAGCTAAAATTGGGCTGAAAGAAGATCTTGAAGACATACAACGGGAAGAGGAAGAGAAGAAGCGGAAGATGATGCGAATGAAGCAGTTAAAAAAGATTAGAAGATGAGGTTAACAAAGTTGTTGTCATTTAAATATTGTACATAAACTACAAGGTAAATATACTGAATCTGAATCTGCTACCTGCTCTTTAAATACAGTTTAGACATGGCTCTCCTTCATGAATTATTTCCTGCACTAATTTTCTATGGTTTTAATGACTGCTTTAGTTAATTCCAGTGTGTTAAAAAAATAAAAGCTCATTGAATCTGTTAGAGAATGAGTGATAAGTTTCCCACACACTGGTACCAGGTGTGGAATGAAGCCTAAAAGTCCAAATGTCTTCAATACATCTGTAACCTTTCCCTACATTTTCTTTTTGGCAGGTACCTCCCAGCCCCATGAGTGGGTAATGATGGTGATGAGGCACATCTAGCAGCTGAAGACACTTATATGCTTAGAAGAATGTTCTTTTTCAGATAATTCTTATTGGAAGTGTGTATCATCTATTAGGAAGTGTGAAAAGTCGTAACATAAATGTACACTTTTCTCATGACTACAAATGAACTGCTTTACACATTGTTAGTGTACATTCTTATTAGCATTGGTAATTAATTAAACTATTGTAAAGGCAGTTTACCTTAATGAAAGAATTGTATTCTTCATAAAACACTAGCTAGATGAATTTGTTGAGCAAAAACATTTTTTACTTGTTAACCCTATAATATGAATTAATATACTGTGCCATGCACTGAAGGATAAAGTATTTCAGTTGTAAAACGTAATATATACGTATTTATGACTACATTTTAAGAAAACATTGTATGGCTTGTTTTGAGTTTGAGATAGACTGATCCAAAATTTCACATAGCTGTATTTCCCCATGCCTTTAAAGGCACAAATATTAAAATTATTAAGACATCTGTGGTCTTGAAAATACATAGAGCATATTTCAATTATGTATTATGAGTTGTATTTATTATGAGTTGCAATTGCTGCACCAAAATTATCTTTGCTGTATATTCTAAAATACGCTTCTAATAACATTAATGCTATGTTAGAATAAGTAACTTTGAGTGGTCAAAATTAATTATCATTTATAAGTATAGGCCCCCAGCTGTTTAAAAATATAAGCTAGGGAGAGAGTCCGAGAGCGGCAGTTCTTGTTGCTTCAGATACTTTATATATACTTTATATAAATGTATGAAAGAGGGGAAGGTACCTAGGGATTGGCAGAGAGCATGTATAGTTCCTTTATATAAAGGGAAGGGGGATAAAAGAGAGTGTAAAAATTATAGGGGAATAAGTTTACTGAGTATACCAGGTAAAGTGTATGGCAGGGTTATTATTGAAAGAATTAGAGGTAAGACAGAGAGTAGGATTGCAGATGAGCAAGGAGGCTTTAGAGTGGGTAGGGGATGTGTAGATCAAGTGTTTACAGTGAAGCATATATGTGAACAGTATTTAGATAAAGGTAGAGAAGTTTTTATTGCATTTATGGATTTAGAAAAGGCATATGATAGTGAATAGGGGAGCAATGTGACAAATGTTGCAAGTGTATGGAATAGGTAGTAAGTTACTGAAGGCTGTAAAGAGTTTTTATGAGGATAGTGAGGCTCAGGTTAGGGTGTGTAGGAGAGAGGGAGATTACATCCCGGTAAAAGTAGGTCTTAGACAGGGATGTGAAATGTCACCATGGTTGTTTAATATATTTATAGATGTGGTTGTAAAAGAAGTAAATGCTAGGGTGTTGGGGAGAGGGGTGGGATTAAATTATGGAGAATTAAATGCAAAATGGGAGTTGACACAGTTACTTTTTGCTGATGATACTGTGCTTATGGGATATTCTAAAGAAAAGTTGCAAAGGTTAGTGGACGAGTTTGGGAGAGTGTGTAAAGGTAGAAAGTTAGAAGTGAACATAGATAAGAGTAAGGTGATGAGGGTATCAAACGATTTAAATAAAGAAAAATTGGATATCACATTGGAGAGAGGGATTATGGAAGAAGTAAATGTTTTCAGATATTTGGGAGTTGACATGTCAGCGGATGGGTTTATGAAGGATGAGGTTAACCATAGAATTGATGAAGGAAAAAAGGTGAGTGGTGCATTGCGGTATCTGTGGAGACAAAAAACGTTATCCATGGAGGCAAAGAAGGGAATGTACGAAAGTATAGTGGTACCAACACACTTATATGGGTGTGAAGCATGGGTTGCAAATGCTGCAGCGAGGAGGAGGCTGGAGGCAGTGGAGATGTCCTGTCTAAGGGCAATGTGTGGTGTAAATATTATGAAGAAAATTCGGAATGTGGAAATTAGGAGAAGGTGTGGAGTTACTAAAAGTATTTGTCAAGAGGGCTGAAGAGGGGTTGTTGAGGTGGTTTGGTCATTTAGAGAGAATGGATCAAAGTAGAATGACTTGGAGAGCGTATATATCTGTAGGGGAAGGAAGGCGGGGTAGGGGTCGTCCTAGAAAAGGTTGGAGGGAAGGGGTAAAGGAGGTTTTGTGGGCGAGGGGCTTGGACTTCCAGCAAGCATGTGTGAGCGTGTTAGATAGGAGTGAATGGAGACGAATGGTTTTTGGGACATGACGATCTGTTGGAGTGTGAGCAGGGTAACATTTTGTGAAGGGATTCAGGGAAACCAGTTAATTGATTTAGTTGGACTTGAGTCCTGGAAATGGGAAGTACAATGCCTGCACTTTAAAGGAGGGGTCTGGGATAGTGACAGCTGGGAGGGACTATTCTCAGCTGTCGTATCTGAGCTCCTCTGCAAAGACAGTAGATGCAGTAGATGTAGATGCACAAAACGTCTGAGAATAGTTTTTGAAACTGTTATGAGGAGCAGGTGACTTATACCTTCTGTAATATATTAAAAAGTTGAAATAAACATGCACACGCGTACACATATATTCATACATTCATTTTTTATAATGGTACTCAATGGCTGTCTCCTGCCAAGGCAGGGTGACCCAAAGAAGAAGGAAAAAAAAAACATTGACCATGATTCATCCAATCACCATCTTTCCAGAAGTATGTAGTCTTTCACAATCCACTTATTCCCTGACTGTGTTCAGTGTGTGCCTGCCAACATTTTCGTTACAAATGTTGAGCATTACATTTAAAAGTGACACCTGTAATGCTTTATTCTGGATACTGTATTGACCAGCTAATTGCAGTGGAAAGCATTAGAAAATAGGAGACAGAACTTGTGAAAGTTTGATTTATGCCCCTTTTGCATTATGACCATTTTTTGTCCTCTGGCATGAAAAGCGATTTTTAGGGGAAGTGTATGCAGTTGGTTCCCAGAGCCCTTCTAGGTGGGTGCCTTGATCCTTGAGTGGCTTTGATCCAAGGAATTTGAGTTACCATTTCCTTGCTTGGATCAGACCTGATTATCTCCCATTTTCCAGGTACTGTATGAGCCTCTGGATTTAGAGCTTCCCAATTAATATAATTGGTTCCCAGGAACATAAGCCTCATTTATAACATTGTGCCTATGGGAAATGATGGTTCAACTTAAAATAGCTCATCTGATGGCATTCACAAAACGAGCTAGGTTGCAAGATTTTTTTTTTTTTTTTTTTTTGGGGGGGGTGCCTGTGCTTTATATAGTCTGATAGTCCTGAAACAAATGAGTCTTTGAAAGATAAAGACCTCTGTGTCAGGATTCTCCACAAATATTATAAGTAGATGTGACAGTTTTGAATACTCGCATTTTCTAACGATTATTTGTGAAAGATCTGTATAGCTCTACAGTCTTCAGAAGGCTGATTATTTTACTTGTAACTTGGTAGAATGCCTTTAAAAAGAACAAATGGAAAGAAAATGAAAAATATTTATATACAAAAGTCTACATAATATTAGAAACTCTGGTTTTTCTAATTTTTCTCAGTTAATAATATATATTAAGCTGTTTGTGAGTACTTTGCTACATATAAAGTATAATGTTGTCTGCTGGTTAACCTTGGCACTTAACAGTCGTACACTTTGGAGAGTTATTACCTTTGTAACTTTGCCTATAGAATTTATAGTACAGTACCACATATACAGATAGTTTTATTATGTAACGACCTATTTGAAGTTACAGGAGCCAAGCTGTACTTATGTAACTAAAGTGTGAAAGAGAATTGCCTACTTGTGGTAAAAGTTTGTTTGTAATAACTGAGCTTTTCTTTTTTCCGAATTATATAATGCAATTTTTAAATAATTTGTTATAAGGCATTACAATTAGATTCACAATATGTTATATATTGTATTTTGTAAATTCTTATTTTCTCCTTTAATATATTTTGTATACTGTGTATACAAAGAATTGACAGAATTTTTTTGATTGTAACCCATCAAATCTTTTTTTATTTATCACTGTATAAGCTGTCAGGTGTTCATTCATGGTGGTGGTGGGACTTTTAAAGCCTCCAGAGATACTTTGGGTTGCGCTCACATTGATCATTCTATGACATTCGGGCTGTAGTTACAGAGACTAAGAGCAGCCCACGTGTGTTAGTCATGTGCATGTGGCAAACCTTAACCCTTTCGGGGTTATGGTCGTACAAGTACGTTTTACGCACTGTGGTTATTGACATACTAGTACGCCTAAATTCTAGCGCCCTCAAATCAAGCAGAAACAGGCTGTTAGGCCTAGATGTGATAGAATGGGTCTGTGCGGTCATTGTGCGCAGTATAAAAAAATTCCTGCACCACACAGTGCATAATGAGGAAAAAACTCTGACCGTGTTTTTGGTTTAAAACAGCGACTTTGCAGTCTATTTTCGTATGGTATTTATGCGTGTATTCTCGTTTTCTTAGTCTCATTTTATAGAATAGATGATATATTACAGAAATAGAGATAATTTTGACTGGTTTCACGATGACAAGTACCTTGAAACTGAGCGCAAAGAAGCGAAAATGTTCGATTTTGGCCGATGTTCAAGAGTAAACAAATCACACGATGCTTCCAATACACATCAACTGGCGAGTCTAATATTCTTGCAAAAGTGCGCTGATATTATTTATACCATTTTTGCAATGATGCAGCTGTATACATAACAGTAAATCTTCTATTTTTTGTGAGAATAAAAATTCAAAATGGAAAGCAAAAGTAATGTAAGAGGGGCCTGGAGACGTGACTAATGAACAGAGAAGATGTTATTTTAGTGCCAGGAATGTCTGCCTTGTTTATTCTGGACCCTATTTTGAAATTGGCATCGTTTGAAATTTGTGTGAAATTGGCCAAATTGCCATATTCTGACCACTATTTTGGGTAGTTGAAATTGGTAAATAGGCGGTTTCTTGTTCTCAATCGATAGAAGAAATGGAGTTCTAGCGAAATAGCTATAATTTTAGTAGACTGAAACATTGGAATTTGCCGAAAATAGGGCTCAAAGTGGGCGAAATCGCCGATGCGTAAATGTCATGGATACCGCTAACTTCGCAAAAGCATAATTCCGTTAGTTTTCGATCAAATTTCATAATTTTTATGGCGTTATGATCGGAAAAAGATTCTCTATCATTTCATAAGAAAAAATAATTTTTTTTTTTTTTTTTTTGAAATTCGTGGACCCTGAGAACGAGTTTCAGAGAGACCCCTTGGACCCCCAAAGGGTTAATAGGAGGTTCAGGCGTGAACTGCCTTAATTAATCAGTTGGCCAATAATGTCTTTAGAGATATTGCTTATGTGGGCCATGCAGCCTTTATCTTCAGTAGTTTTTACCTTTTTTCTTTCAAATATCTTTACATTAGTCCCTAAGAGCAGATTATTTCACACAATGACCCCTCAAGGGCGATGAATAGATGCTGGTGAGGGCCTCTTGATCTAAGGAATTGGAACCAACCTGCTCTTCCTTCTTGGTCTGAGGAATTGGATCTTTCAGTCTTCTTCCTCCAACTGAACCTAATTTCCTCCCCAATATCCCCCTTCCCTGCTTTTGGCCTTTGGGTTCCTTCCCTCAGGTATTCTAGCTCCTAAGTTGGGGAAAGGGTATCGATGTCCATTCCATTCCATTGAGATTCTTCGTGATAGTGTAGTTGGTTGTGGAATCTGTATATCCTGGGGATGTCCCAATCCTCCTTGGGTTATGATGTCTTTCGGGTGATGGATGTATCTTTGAAATCTGCCTGTCGGATTTCGGGAGGTGGTGACCGAAGGAGGTATGCCTTGTGGCGGGTTTCTGACCCCCCTCTCTTTTGTCTGCCAAGGTGTCTTGGTGGATGTGAAGTTGCTATCCTGGATTGCCAGTTTACCAGCAAGAAAGGTAGGGTATGGCACGGGTTCCATGCTGCATCTGCTCTATTGGTTGCATTGAGGTCCTCTTGGGCATAGAGGGGTGAACATAAGACCCTTTCATGCCTCCTAGGAGCTATTACTCCATGTTCTTCCCCCACCCTTTTTACTTTTTTTTAATAAAAAACCAGTGGAAACTTATCATGGGGACCCATAACCATAACCTTCCTCCTCCCAGACCCTTTCCTGTGGCACCCTCTACAGACCCTAGCACACCTTCGGACCAGTCTTTGGACTTCACTTCCAACCCAGTATCTTCTTAAGGTAACATTCTATTACCCACCTCTGCTACCACGTTTTTGACTGACCCTTTGGAGGACACTGACCTCCCCTCAGCTTTGACTACGATCCTGGCTTCTTGATTTTCGGATCGTACTTACAACTTGGGACAGCCCACGTCCAAACAACCTCGACCTGTCACTGATGAACCTACCTCAGTTTCCTCTCATGCTAATAGGAAATGAACAACTAAGCAATCCCTTTCCTTACACTATGTTTCAGAGTCCTTCATGCCAGTATGACCAAAGGATAATGCAACTCCTCTTGTAAATTTCACTCTGAAATGTGTTACTCTTCAGTTCATGAAAGACAATGCTACAACACATACTATCAGGCATACCATCTAAAGGGGACAAGAAGATACAGCTCACACAGATCATGGGAAACAAACCAGGGTAGCTACAACCACTCCAGACAGGTTTTTAAGTGAAGAGAAAAAAAAAAGATGGCAAGAAATGACAGAAATATTATACCAACTCAGATCACGTCTGGAGTGGAGACACAGTCAGTAGCTTGCACTCCAGAACAACAGATATTAGTGTCATCAAACAAATCCCCCCTACATAACATCAATCCGACGACATTTATCTTCGCAAATATACAAGGTCAAAAGCCATCAATAAACAACAAATTACCTCTCATCAGTGGACTGCTCAGAGAGTCAAATGCAATGTTTGTGGCTTTCACAGAGACCTACATAAAGGATCATTTTGACAATGAAATATGGATCCTAGGTTATAACCTATTCAGATGCGATAGAGTAAACAGGCAACACTGGGGGTTGGCCTGTACCACGGAGTTGCTCATTTGCTCGGAATTACAAAACACCTCAAATAATGTATACATGGAGAGGGTTTCAGAGATCAATGCCCCCATGGCCGGGTCTGTGACCAGGCCTTGTGGTGGATCAGGGCCTGATCAACCAGTCTGTTACTACTGGCACACACAAACCGATATAAGAACCACAGCCCGGCTTTTTTTCAAGAAGGCACTGGACAGGCACCTAAAATCAGTACCTGAGTACTGATTTTAGGTGCCTGTCCAGTGCCTTCTTGAAAAAAGCCAAGGGTCTATTGGTAATCCCCCTTATGTATGCTGGGAGGCAGTTGAACAGTCTTGAGGTCCCTGACACTTATTGTGTTTGTGTCTCAGCATACTCATGGCATCCCTGCTTTTCAATGGGGGATTTTGCATCTGCCTTCATAGGAAGTGATTTTCATGTGCAAATTTGGGACTAGTCCCTCTAGGATTTTCCAAGTGTATATTATCACGTGTCTTTCTCGCCTGCATTCTAGGGAATACAAATCAAGGGACTTCAACCATTCCCAGTAATTTAGGTGCTTTATCGTACTTATGTATGCTGTGAAAGTTCTCTCTACATTCTCCAGTTCTGCAATTTTGCCTGTCCTTGCAAGGGGCCATTATTGTACAGCAATATTCCAGCCTAGAGAGAACAAGCAATTTGAAGAGTCATCATGGGCTTAGCATCCCTAGTTTTGAAGGTTCTCAGTATCCATCCTATCATTTTTGTATCTACTACAGATAAATTGTTACCTGGAGAGGGTTTCGGGGGTCAATGTCCCTGCGGCCCAGTCTGAGAGTTATGATCTTATCACTCTCAAGTCCTTCACATTAGTTTTTTACTCCATTGTGTGGTTGGAATTTGTTTTATACGCTGATACAGCTTTAACTTCCTTGAGTTTTTCCATAGCAGAGTAATTGAAATTTGTCTTCATTGAACTTCATATTGTTTTCTGTGGCCCATTTAAAGATTTGGTTGATGTCCACTTGGAGTCTTGCAGTGTCTTTGATGGATGACACCGTCATGCAAATTCGGGTGTCATCCGGAAAGGAAGACATGGTGCTATGGCTTACGTCTCTGTCTGTGTCAGACATGAGGATGATGAACAGGATGGGGGTGAGTACTGTGCCTTGTGGAACAGAGCTTTTCACTGTAGCCGCCTCAGACTTTACTCTGTTTACTATTGCTCTTTGTGTTCTATTTGTTAGGAAGTTATAGATCCATCTACCAACTTTTTCTGTTATTCCTTTATCACGTACAGTGGTACCCCGGTTTATATTTTTTCGTTCCAGAATGCTGTTCAAGTGCCATTACCAAACGAATTTATCCCCATAAGGAATAATGTAAAATAGTCTAGTCCTTTTAGACCCCCAAAAATACACTTACAAAAGAATTTAAAAAATAAACTTACATAAAAGGACGAGTTTGGAGACCATCGTAAACTGGGGTACCACTGTATTTTGTGTGCTATATACCATGGTTGCACTTGTCGAAAGCTTTTGCAGTCTGTGCATACTACATATGCATTTTGTTTGTCCTGAGGATCCAAGACCTTGTTATAGTGGTCCAGTAGTTGGGACAGGCAAGAGCAGCCTGCTCTAAACCCATGTTGCCCTGGGTTGTGTAACTGATGGGTATTTAGGTGGGTGGTGATCTTGCTTCTTAGAACCCTTTCATAGATTTTTATGATACTTTATGATATGTAGTTGAAGTTTTGGCAGTAAAGATTGGAAACCAAAACCTTGTTATTGTGGTTGTATACAAGCCTCCTGATGTAACTTCCCAACAATCCCAGGAACAGCTTTTGAAAATTGACCACTGTCTGGAAAACCTCCCTACTCCTGCCCCAAACATCTTGCTGCTGGGTGATTTCAACTTAAGACACCTAAAATGGAAGAATGTAGCAAATAATGTTTTAACAGATAACCCCAGGAGGCAGCTCAGATGAAAATTCACACACACACACAAGCTATTAAATCTCTGCAACAAATTCACCTTAAGCCAGCAAATAGTGGAGCTAACAAGACTAACACTTGACCTCATCTTCACTAATAATGATTTGATATGAAATATAACAGTATCAAAGACAATACACTCAGATCACAAGATAATAGAAGTACAGACATGTATGGGCAGGGCTCCTGACTAGCGTAAGATGATCAGTTACGAGGGTCCTTTCACCAAATTCAACTTCAATAACAAAAACATACAGTGCGATCAAATCAGTCATGTCCTAAGTAAGTAAGTAAGTAAGTTTATTCAGGTATACACAAATACATTTACATACATTATCATACATAGCAGCATATGTGTAGAGAACCTAGGATAACCCAAAAAAGTCAGACAGAGTGACTTATTTCCATTGGGGTCCCTTTTACACTATAATATTTTACATTGTAGGATATATATGTTATTATATTATAAAGGATATATGTATACTAGGAATAAGGTAAAAAGAGTTATTTACATATACATGTGTGTTAGCTAAAAAAATAAAAAATCATTCTCCTCCCTTTCTGTCGCTACATTCATTAGGTACCTTTTGGTTCTCTTCTTGAACTGGCTCATGCTATGACTGGCTTTGACATGTGCAGGCAGTCTGTTCCATTCCTTTATTGCTGTACAATAAAAGGTGTTTGAAGCCTGGCCATTGACTGTGGGAACTACAAAGTTGTGCTCTCTTCCTCTAGTACTATGACTGCTTTGGTTCCCAGCCTTGACAAAATTGGCAGCAAGATATTCTGGACACTGTTTGTGAGCAATTTTATAAACTTGATTTAATTTAAGTTGTTTTACTCTGTCTTCAATATTCAGCAAATCCAATTGTTGTAATTCATCCTGGCCTACATGCTCTCTTGGACCCAGGTCCAGGATGAATCTTACCATTTTGTTCTGGGTGATTTGCAGCTTATCTTTCAGTTTTTTTGTCAAGGCAGAGTACCATGAAGAGCAAGCGTAGTCAATATGACATTGTATAAGGGCTAGACATAGGGTCCTGCGAGCCTCAGTAGGTAGACACTGTGCTTGTCTGTAGAGGAACTTCAGTCTGGCATACGCTTTCTTTACTACACTGTTCCCTATCAATTCTCCTGACATGCATGGGTCAAAGGGGATTCCCAGATATTTTACTGAGGAAACTGAAGTGATGGATTCCCCATTACACCGGATACTAAAATTATTTACCCTGCTCAGTTTATATTTCGTGCCAAAGAGTATGGCTTCTGTTTTCCCTAGATGTAACGATAGTTTGTTGTCTACTAACCATTTGCTGCAGGACTCCAGTTCCAGTGTTAATACATTAGCTATATCTTGTGTGTCTTTACCTGACACTAACAGAGCACTGTCATCCGCATACAGTAGGAGTTTGCACTTGACACTGATGGGCATATCATTTACATAACACAGGAATAATAAAGGACCCAGAATACTACCTTGGGGAACTCCACATGCTATCGGCAGTGGTTCTGATTCCGTTTTGTTGATTTTGACAATTTGTTTCCTGTTGCTAAGATAGGACTTAAACCAGTCTGTGGAACCTATGCCGATAGCTTGAAGTTTCTTACATAATATATTGTGGTTGACAGTATCGAAGGCCTTTTGCAAGTCTAAAGTTACCATTCCTATGAGGTTCCCTATAGACATTTCAGTTCTCATGTAATCCATCAGATTAATTAGGGAGGTGTCGGTTGAGTAAGATCTCCTAAAGCCTGATTGGTAACTATGAAGAATGTTGTTGTCACTAAGATATTTAACTACTTGACAGTACACCACCCTCTCTAGAATTTTGGATATTACACTGAGTATACTAACAGGCCTATAGTTGCTGACATCAGACCTACTATTTTTCTTGAAGATAGGAGTAACTCTGGCCTCCTTGAACCCCTCTGGCACTGTATTAGTGGTGATGGACAAATTTATTATGTGAGCAATGGGGATTGCCAGTTCAGATGCACCATCTTTTAGGAATTTAGACGGGATGTTATCTGGGCCGGTGCTCTTAATTGGATTTAACCTGCTTAGTTCTTTTTGCACGAAGTCATGAGATACACTTACTAGTTGACAACTGTTTGGAGTTACTCCTTTATTGGTATAGTATGTTTTAAATTTATCAGAGTCTGTGTTAAAGGTATTTGATGCAGCTGGTAGCTTACTTACTAGTGTTGATGCGACAGTTGTGTAGTATGAATTAAAACAATTTGCCACTTCAGTTGTTTCGTGGCATACCTCGTTATCGACATTTAGAACTATGTTAGATCTATCTACGGGTTTATGGCTATACCCCAACTGTTTGAGTTGTTGCCAGAGCTTTCTAGGGTTATTCTTGTACTCTTCGATCTTTGAGCAATAGTGTCTTGCCTTTGCGCCTTTTATGAGCCTCTGCACTCTGTTCCTCACCCTTTGGAATTCATTTAGTGCTGCAATATCCTGTCTGTTTGCCTTAAATCTTTTTATCAACTGGTCTCTGAATTTCATATTATCTAATATCTCAGTAGTCATCCAGGGTTCAGTTCTTCGTTTAATTCTAACCTCTTTAACTGGTGCAATATTATCAAGGATGGCAGTGAACATTGTTTTGAATTTTTCCCAGGCATCATTTACGTCCGTGCAACTTGTTATCACTGACCAGTCACAATTGTGTAGCATATTTACCAGTGTTTCTTTACTGTAGTTTCTAGTTGACCTAACTTTTATTGTCTTGTGTAGGCCTATCCGTTCCTAGTAATTTTCCTGGTACAGTAAATGATGAAATGATCACTAAGACCTGTGGTAATGACCCTGACTGACTAATGTTCTCAGGGCGGTTACAAAGTATGTGGTCAATTAGGGTGGCTGAGAACTGTGTGATCCGGGTTGGTGTATTAATTAGTTGCGTGTAACTATTTAAATCCAGAATTTGCTTATATCTTTTACATAGCCCGTTATTTTGCTGTTGAAAACAGATGTTGAAGTCTCCTAGTATTACTGTCTCGTCATTGTTATCAAGTCCTGACAAGACTCTCGAAAAGTCCTCTAAGAACTGGTCATGGGTGGGAGGGCGATAACTAGTTCCTACTAAGATGGGTTTGGTCTTGGGTAGCAACACTTCAAACCATAGAATCTCCAGTTTATTGTCATTTAAATCAGGTCTTGGATTATAGGCTAAGTCGTTCTTTATGTAGGCACATACCCCACCACCTTTTCTATTCCTGTCTAAGCGTTTTATATTGTAACCTTCTATTTTGACCTCGTCGTCAGTCACCGTATCATCCAACCAGGATTCCGAGATGGATATAACTGCCGCTCTAGTTCTGTTAGCTAGAATCCTAATCTCTGCCAATTTTGGAAGAAGTGATCTTGCGTTGACATGAATAAAGTGAAGGCCTGTTTTCCTAAGACAATCATAATCATCAATAAATGGCAAGGGGTCATTAGCATTAAAAATAGGAAAATGAATGTCATCATTGCTAAAGGGTAACTGTGCTAAAGTGCATTTGTTACAAACAAAATGAAATCTGGCACCATTACCATAATTGAACACACATCCATTATGCACCCAACCTTTACACAATTTACAACCGGTAAGTTTACTGTTCTTCTTTCGTACCTTAGTACAGTGTATACAAATGTCTGGTGGTGTCTGAGATAATAATGTTTCTATTGTCTGTGCATTACCTATAGCGTTAAGGTTATCATTACTAGCAACTAGCCCGTCATTATCACCATGACTTATCTGTCTGTTTTGCACCCGTACAATAGATTGAGGTCCTGGATTAGTATGAATATCGCCACTTAATAGCGCCACTATAAAAGCTGTGCGCCATTGTTTTGTTTTGGAGATGTGGGGTTGCCAAACCTTGCGGCGATAGTGGCACTTACGTTTCTGGTATGATGGCCACTGTTGGGCTTTCACTTTCCAGGGAGCTATCACCTCATTCACCTTTTCCAGACCCCATGACTGATTTCCTTCTTTCGAGAAATGCACAATAATGATAAATATCATTATGGCAGCCTGAACCCCTCTGATGCCAGCCATAGTTACTCCTCACTCTTTATCACTTCACAACAAAAATTTGTTTTCTTTTCTTTACTTTTTATTAAAAAGAAACCACTGATCCTATCAGACACCTAGCAATGCCTAGTAGCTACTCTAGAAATCACCACTGGTTACTAGCAAATTTTCTGTTATCACATACCCGGATTACCCCTCACTTATCCCCTTACTTCGTAAACTCCCATCACTCCTCACTTCATAGTCCGGCTTCCCCTATCACACTTCTAACTCATTTCCATCCTGGCAGTGTAAAAAGAAGTTTATCAAGGGCGATGTCCGTACACAGCCCCATCAATCCCATATAGCGGGGCTCGTCGTTGTTGCTATTCCTCGTAGAGTTGATGTGTCAGCCATTTTTAAAAGCAGTGAGAGAAAAAAACGGCTACTGCCCCTGACAGATTCCTTGGAGTTTTGTCGTTAGATTTGGCGTTTTCTCCTATGTTTCCCTCCTAATGTACACTGGTCATTAATATGGAAGTCCACCATTAAAAATATCCTTGGTTGGTTAACTATTCACTTCTTTCCCACATTTAGCACTGAGAGAGAACCGCCGGTATAGCCTGAGTTTCCTGGAGTTTGTTTTGTAGATTTATAGGTTTCTCCTGTGTTTCCCTCCCATTAACACTGCTGCAGTTGATATGATGGTCAGGCACTGTCAGTATAATTAGAATGTCGCTTCGTAGTTGTACATCTGGCAGTAGCTGGTGATTGAATGTCAGTCAGCCATGTTTAAATGATCACTTGCACCCCTCACCTGGCACTGAGGGAAAAAAATTGACACTACACTACATTACAGACCTGTCAGTTTCTTTGTATTTTGTTGATTAGGTTTTTCCTTATGTTGACTTCACATTAACACTGTGCAGTTGATATGGGAGTCAGTCACTTCAGAGTTGTGGAAAACGTTGCTTGTCAGAATTGTATGTCTGGTAGCGGGTCTGGTATTTGAATGCCGGTCTCCTCTTTTGGTCATATTTGGTCCATTTCGCTGTAGTCACCGTCAGTTTTCTTGTCACTGTAAGTTCCTTGTATGTTGTTGCAACAGTTCCTACAAATAGACCATTGCTGGAGTCTCAACGGCCCAGGGAATGGTAAAATATAGGAGCAGCCTTGTTGTTGCTGCCTGGTGCCTGGTGCTCCTAAATAAAAGAAGCTGGGAAGATATCCTTAACAACATGGATCCGAATATTTGCCTAGAAAGAATTAACTCTATGGCACTTGAGATATGCTCAAGGCACATTCCTTTAAGAAAAAAGAAGAGAATATGTAAAATAGAAAGAGAGAGATGCTCCCTATACAGGCGAAGCTGAAGAATCACAGCTGCTGAAAGGGGCCAGTATCTGAAATACGAAAAGAGGCACTGGTCAGAAATAGCAAATATCAAACTTAAGCTTAGGGAATCATATAGCAGACAAGAAACTCAGGAAGAACTTATTGTGTGTGTGTGTGACCTAATTAATGTTTGCATAAATAACTCATTATGATTGTGACCAGATATGAACATGTAAATAGTTCATTACCTTTGTAACCTGTTCAGCTGTCAAAATTTTGCGGCCCAGTCCCTGGACCCATATGTACCTCTGTAATCCTTTGAATACCACCCACAGGATGGGTATGGGATGCATAATAAAAATGTTAAACTAACTTTTCAAACTGCAGCTTCTTCAAAAGAAAGAACTAAACATATAGAAGTGACACCAACTACATCTTACCCAATACCCTCTTCCCTAGGAAAAGAAAAAAACTCATGAGAGTCCGAAAAATCAACAAAGTGGACTAGGCCTATTGGGGAGACCACTGTAAAAAACGAATCCAGATGTCTACCTCCTGGGTGGTTAGGAAAAGACATCACTGTAAGTCATTCATGACAAGTGGTTGTTAAAACTTGACCCTCCGTCCACTAATTGTGACAGACACTGTACCTGCCTCTACTGTCAGTACTGGTCAAGCAGTAACTAAGTACAGTGGTACCTCGAGTTACGATATTTTTTTGTTCGAGAATGCTGTTCAAGTGCCATTACCAAACAAATTTATCCCCATAAGGAATAATGTAAAATAGACTAGTCCTTTTACACCCCCAAAAATATACCTACAAAAGCATTTAAAAAAATAAACTTACATAAAAGGGCGATTTTGGGGACCATCGTAACTCGAGGTACCACTGTACTGGTCAAGCAGTAACTGTCAGTACTGGTCAAGCAGTAACTGTCAGTACTGGTCAAGCAGTAACTGTCAGTACTGGTCAAGCAGTAACTGTCAGTACTGGTCAAGCAGTAACTGTCAGTACTGGTCAAGCAGTAACTGTCAGTACTGGTCAAGCAGTAACTGTCAGTACTGGTCAAGCAGTAACTGTCAGTACTGGTCAAGCGTACTGGGCAACAGTAACTGTCAGTACTGGTCAAGCAGTAACTGTCAGTACTGGTCAAGCAGTAACTGTCAGTACTGGTCAAGCAGTAACTGTCAGTACTGGTCAAGCAGTAACTGTCAGTACTGGTCAAGCAGAACTCGACTGGTCAAAGTAACTGTCAGTACTGGTCAAGCAGTAACTGTCAGTACTGGTCAAGCAGTAACTGTCAGTACTGGTCAAGCAGTAACTGTCAGTACTGGTCAAGCAGTAACTGTCAGTACTGGTCAAGCAGTAACTGTCAGTACTGGTCAAGCAGTAACTGTCAGTACTGGTCAAGCAGTAACTGTCAGTACTGGTCAAGCAGTAACTGTCAGTACTGGTCAAGCAGTAACTGTCAGTACTGGTCAAGCAGTAACTGTCAGTACTGGTCAAGCAGTAACTGTCAGTACTGGTCAAGAACTGCAGTGGCAACTAACTGTCAGTACTGGTCAAGCAGTAACTGTCAGTACTGGTCAAGCAGTAACTGTCAGTACTGGTCAAGCAGTAACTGTCAGTACTGGTCAAGCAGTAACTGTCAGTACTGGTCAAGCAGTAACTGTCAGTACTGGTCAAGCAGTAACTGTCAGTACTGGTCAAGCGTAACTGTCAGTACTGGTCAAGCAGTAACTGTCAGTACTGGTCAAGCAGTAACTGTCAGTACTGGTCAAGCAGTAACTGTCAGTACTGGTCAAGCAGTAACTGTCAGTACTGGTCAAGCAGTAACTGTCAGTACTGGTCAAGCAGTAACTGTCAGTACTGGTCAAGCAGTAACTGTCAGTACTGGCCAAGCAGTAACTGTCAGTACTGGCCAAGCAGTAACTGTCAGTACTGGCCAAGCAGTAACTGTCAGTACTGGCCAAGCAGTAACTGTCAGTACTGGCCAAGCAGTAACTGTCAGTACTGGCCAAGCAGTAACTGTCAGTA
>WNWK01027698.1:0-26053 GCA_009830355.1 Cherax destructor | reverse complement strand
GTAAAGTCTGAGGCAGTTTTTTTAAAAAAAAGCCGGGTTCCACAAGACACAGTACTTCCCCCCCATCCTATTCCTCATCCTCAATCAGACATTGACAGGGATAAAGCCAAAAAGTGCTGTTTTTTCCCCCTTTGCAGATGCCCCCCGAATTTTTTTTTGGGGGTCCCCCTTTGAAGACACTGCAAGCCCCCAAAAACAGAAAAAAACCCCAAAATCTTTAAATGGGCTGCAGAAAACAATATGAAGTTAATGATGAGAAATTTAAATTTTTTGGAGGGGGAAAAAACGTAAAAAAATTTTAAAAATTCTCATGGGGAGTAAAAAAAAAAATTTTCCAAAAACCACACAATAGAGCGAAAAACTAATAAAAAAAGACCTGGGAGTGATCATGCCCGAGGATCTCACCCAAGGCCCTAACAATGTAGCAATTGCATCTGCTCGAAAAATGACAGGATGGATAATGAGAACCTTCAAAACCAGGGATGCCAAGCCCATGTTGACACTTACAGATCGCTTTTCTATCTAGGCTGGAATATTGCTGCACACTAACTGCACCTTTCAAGGCGGGTGAAATTGCTGACCTTGAAAATGTGCAGAGAACCTTCACCGCACGCATAAGTGCGATAAACCACCTCAACTACTGGGAACGCTTGAAGTTCCTAAACCTGTACTCTCTAGAACGCAGGCGGGAGAGATACATTATTATATACACATCGAAAATTCTCCTGGGCTTAGTACCAAACTTGCACTCAAAAATCACTCCGTACGAAAGCAAAAGACTCGGCAGGCGATGTAACATTCCCCCAATGAAGAGCAGGGGTGCCACTAGCACGTTGAGGGACAACACAATAAGTGTGAGGGGCTAAGATTGTTCAACTGCCTCCCAGCATATATCAGGGGGATTATCAACAAGCCCCTGGCTGTCTTCAAGCAGGCACTGGACAGGCACCTCAAGTCGGTACCTGATCAGCCGGGCTGTGGTTCGTACGTTGGACTGCGTGCGGCCAGCAGTAACAGCCTGGTTGATCAGGCTCTGGTCCAACAGGAGGCCTGGTCACAGACCGGGCCGCGGGTGCGTTGACCCCTGGAATTCTCTCCAGGTCTCCAGGTAGACAGCAAGAAATCTATCATTCCAAGGACCATTTTTTAAGTCAAATGTAGGTGCTCGTCTGGGGACAGCTGATATCGTCTTGACCAACAGAGACTGTGACCGATACCATTGCAGTGTCTCCCCTGGTGGCAACGAAGGATGCGACCACTTCCCTGTTGTAATTTCACTGCAAGCATCGCCATTTAGAATACCCACTCCTCCGAAACTTTACCTAAACACTCGAGGATTGCATAGGAACTTCCTATGCTATGATGGGACCATCTTACTTGAGGCCCAGCCTTCAACTGCAATTGACGAAGCGATCAACTCCTTACACGAACGAATCATAGAGGCAACTCATGCAACTTGTCAAAAATCTACATCAAAGATTTATCAACATTTTAAACCAAACAGGGAAATTAGAGATGCATGAAAAATTATAAAACAGAATGTAGAAGGCACTATTAAACATGTCAGCCCACACGGGCTATATTACAGAGGTTGAGAAGAGAGTTAATTACACTGATCACGCAACACAAGACCGAGTTATGGAAATATCTTGTTCTTCAAGATAATCAGTACAAACGTCAGCCTGGAAAGTTCTGGAGCAAGCTCCGTCAGCTTTCGGGGGACAAGCACAACGCTACCAGTTATCTAATTCATTCGTTCACTGATGAAAATTATGAGGAAGTAGATATAAAACTTGATGAGCCACTACAGTAGGTTTGTGATGCAGGATTTCACAGTCATGAATCCTTACTGGTTGTCATTGATTAGTGCATTCCTTTTTATATGTTCCACCACTCTTCTCCTTATAATCTTCTCCATGACTGTTAATAATTGTTAATAATTTAGAAATTACAGATTAACTCGGCGCAAGCGACCACAAATCAATTACCTTTGGCATTGAATGGAAGTTTCATAGTAGGAATAACTCAGTAACGGTCCCAGATTTTCGCTTAGCAGATTACAATGGACTTAGAGAACACTTATCATCTGTGGACTGGAGTAATGAAGAGAGCTATCAATATGACAGTTTTCTGAACACTTTACATGCTGCCCAAAGAACATTTATCCCATATAAAGAAATTAGATCGAATAGAAATGACCCAAAATGGATGGAAATAAATGGTATAAAATACCGACACAATGGAAAAATAAACACATAAGCAGTATAATGTGATCCTTTATTGACAACGTTTCGCCCACGCATTGGGCTTTATCGAAGTCACAACAGATCTACCTGGAAAATGAGCAACATGGAGAATATATAGGGTACAGTCAGGTGGAGAATGCTGGGTCAGGTGGAGAAAGCTGCATGTGAGTCTTAAAAGTAGTGTGATAGTTGAAAACATAGTGTGACTTAAAGGACCTGCAGTGTACCATTCTTGAATTCTAGGTGGGATAGCGTTGAAGAAGTTTCTTGGCAATAGGTTCAGCTATGTTGTAGAAGCCGTTGTTCTGGTTGAAGTTGTTGGATATACAGATGAGTGATGATTCTAGGATTCTTCGGTATTGCGTGTTGTCTTCTCTGGCGATGAGTCTTGCGTTTCAACTACAGAAACGTTTCGCCCACGCAGTGGGCTTTATCGAGTCACAGACAGATCAGGTATATCTGTCTGTGACTCGATAAAACCACTGCGTAAACAGCGTTGTCAATAAAGGATCACATTATACCTTATGTGTTTATTTTTCCAACTAACATTTTAACCTATCTCTTCAAACAGGTGTAGTGTCTGATACGTGGAAGATGGCTAATGTAATTCCTATTTTTAAAGCAGGGGACAAGTCGTTACCATCAAATTACCCTTAATAAGTCTAACATCAATTGTAGGCAAATTATTAGAGTCGATTATAGCTGATAACATAAGAAGCCATCTCGATAGGCATAATTTGATTAATGATACTTGTTACGCAGAAATTGGGGTTTCCCTGAGGCCTAATGCCTTGTCTAAGGGCAAAGGGTAAAAGTTACACAAAACCCCTGTAAAACTAGGCCTTCAGGTCTATCCCCATAAACAAAGCTACGGTGTTACCCGTGTGGTTTAGTGCTCCACTGGGTTAGGGTCTCAGAAGGTTCCACACAAAAATTCCTAGGTAAGAAAATATACATTTATTTACTTATATTAAACTATATACAGTCCAAACACGCCTCTTCACAAATCAATTAGCCAAACCCCCTCAAAAACAGTACAGGACGGAGAAGGCGGCCGGGTGGTCACTTCAAAAACAACACAATGCCCTAAGCGGTCAGCCAAGCCACCACTCCCATCCTCCAGAACACATTTCCTCCTATTTCTTCAGTTCACACTCGTCCCTTAGGGCCCCGACCATGTCCGAGCCCAGGGTGTGTACTGGTACACCATTAAGAGCCATGGTTTGGGAGTTAGCCACACAAAGGGAATACAACATCACAAACTTAGCTGAACACAGGCTCCGTCTCGCCAGCCGCTATCCATGCCGCACATGTGAACCCACGCGACGCCTACCCCTCACCACAAACATTTGGCAAATAAATCCTAGCTGGTTCTCTATTTCCTCATAAACTTACTTTACAGTATTCCAAAAGGACAGCATATTTCTAAAATTATAATTTACATTTATCTAAAGGTTATACATTATTATTACTGTTTTCCTAATTACCTGAAATTTATGGCACACTTCCCCAATAGCTATATATTACGTATATTTAAATGTCATGCAGAAACCTGCATAACACCCCACCCTAGACCATAGGTCTCACTCTGCTAGCGGGGTCCACACGGACACCGCTAGGCAAAAGGGAAAAAAAAAGGAAATACACAAAACATTATAACTGGAGAATTAGTCACAATCATGGACTTTTGGCACTGCTCATATGTAAATTACTTTAACAGTCTGAGGCTATTAGATTGCGGACATGTGAAACTCGCCTAACATAAAAGTGATCAAGTTCTATGCCAACCGAGGCCCACGTCACGCTTTGACAAAACTATGTTAGGAAAAGGCACCATCACAACACAGCGGTGGCCACACACTGGCGTTGATGCGTTTTACTAAATTACAATAAACATGATAATAATGTAAAGAGTGAACATTGTACATACTACCCTGAGAAGTGCCATTTAATAACAAACATAAGAGCTAAGTATCACACCTATTGAATTCCCATCTATCTTGACACATGTTAATAATGCTGTAAGACAGATTTAAAGTATGTATGCACCCTAATGCTTGAAACAGGAACACTATCAAAGAGTAGTGAAAAGAGAAAAAAAATTCTTATTAAATTCTACGTGAAAGAAAGATCACATAACCACCCCATCTCACAGCAATCTTTAATAAACAAAACTGGTTCCCCATGACACACCTCTACGAAAACGGAGAGCATGGGAGAGGAGAAAATATCAGGCCCAAAAACCAGGTGAATAGTCACATAAATTTTGTTGGCGGGACTGTGGCCATAAACACTGGAGTCATCACCAAGACCCTCTCAAGGTGGACCTACCAGGCCAGCACCTACATGTCATTCAAGGACCCTGGAGTCACCCCAGTGGTGATCCAAAAAATTTAAAAGTCCTGGAGAAGCAAAACACCCTGGATCATTTGATATGACCCAAAAAAGTGGGGGCATCACCAGCCCACGTTCACCCAAAACATTAGGTCCAACAGCCCTATACCAACATAAAACACAGGTGAGGCATACCAGCCAGCACCTAAAAAACACAGGTGAGGCGTACCAGCCAGCACCTAAAAAAAAAACAGGAGCATACCTTACCTAGGTATGGCACCTTATGTGACTACCCCAAAACACACAATAGGGCGTTCTGATACCTCCAACTCCGCTCAACCTGCATTTCTCCTTTTGGTGGTCCAAGGTTCCATCTACTCGTCTACCGAAATCACTGCAAAACAAGAACAGATAAGTGATCTATACACTACATGGTGTACACTATTTACACACAAAACACTTGATCAGCAACCACATTCTCCATTCCCTTCACGTAATGAGTCACCAGGTTTAGAAGTTGAAACAACAAGGCCCACCTAGTGAGGCTCTGAGGGTGGTTCCACATTAGGTGAAGGAAACGTACTGGATTTAGTCACTAGAGACCATAACAGGATGCAGAGACCCTGTTACATAAACAGAAAAGAAAGTTAGCACTCCCAGAACTAAAACCAGTGCTTCCTGTGCTATGGTGGCATAGCGTCCTTGGTGTCTGTTACATTTCTCTGTTAGTAGCTGACTGGCAGTACTTGCCCTGCTCTACCCTGCAACAAGACTGCCCCAACCCTCATATCATTTTGCAAAACCAGGGTGGGTGACTCATGTTTACAAAAGAAAAGATCATGAGGTTAATGTCAAGCAAAAGGTTCGTATACAAAGATATTAAAATTACAATTATGGGTGTGTCCTTGGCACATAGAGTCATAAGAATCATATATCCGCCACAAACTCCAACTGTGGTGTATAGTACATCAACAAATTATATAAGAGGAACCCCTCGAACATTGTTAGCAAATTTACTTTGCGGCAGGGCAGTGAACCTGCTGGGGAGGATCATCGGATGTGAGACCCTTGAAAGGCAACGTCCACTGACTCTCGCTAAGTACATTGAAAGATAAAAATTCACATCTTCATCACAGCAGGTCTCTTCCACAAGTTTATGTTGCCCCACAGGATGACTGTGACAGCACATTTTCCTCATGGGGATTCACCTGGCCCCACAGCATCCAACTCCTTCGCAAAGACCCACCACGGCTGAGCCACAACTACAACCCTTCTTTCAGTAGGTCCAATGCTTCCACCATCTCGTACAATTTTCCAGTGTACATTATCTTCGGGACGGTATCCACCATCAGTTTCCACACCAACCCAATCATAGCTTTCCTGGAGCCGGCTCCCGTATCACAACCTCCTCACTAGCCTCCAGATCAAGTAGCACCACCTCCCCCGGTCCCGTTATCCTAGGCAGACTCATAGCTGGTTCACTAGTACCGCCCCTCTCATCAGCCAAAAAGTCTCTGAAACTGAGGAAAAACACCGAGGGGAAGCATCCTGCATTCTCACCCTAGCCCATGACTTAATGATTCCAGAGTGCTTCCCCACACGGTAATGAAAAAGGGCATCCTCTTCCCAGTCCTTCTGGTACTGGGGAAAGCAAAAATGCATCGTCTGAGAGACTGGTAAAAACACCCTACTTTTCTGTGACTCTCAAAGTGATAGACATCCATAAGTAAGGATCTCAAAACTACATGACATGTCATATAATTGGAATTCTGGTTGGCTTGGTGAAAGCCTCGCTGACAAAATTTACCAGAAATCTCAAAACCACACACACAAAGTATTAGGGAGGCAGGAACTCTGGTACCCTGGTAAAAGATAAGTGGTTGGGAAACAGTTAGAAGTCAACTCACCCTCTCAATACTGGAATAGTCTCCATCAGGAATCTGTAGAGAATTCAGAAACTTTTCTCAAACAGCTCTGCCATGACTAGGTGGTTACATGCTCTGTAAAATAAACATTTGTAAATTTTGGAAACACTTCCCTGTCACAGCTGCCAGTTGAATAGCCTTCAAGGAGTCACTACATCCCTTGACCTGAACCAGCTGCATCAGCTGCCGGTAGTCACTCCCATGCCGGCACCAGAAACCTCCCCTTAAACCGGGTTTACGGGGCTGGGTTGTCACTGCCAAGAGTTTCCTGCAGGTCAGACTCAATGAACAGGCTCCCCAGGCCCCAGCCACCACAGTCAGTAGGAAAATCAAGGCCGGGTGGAAGTTCTTCTCTTGCTTACTTGGTTATTCATTTTACCCCTGAAAATCTGTCAGTCACCATTACTCCAGGTTGTACATTACCACCTGCTGAAGCAAAGTCCTGTGAAACCAAACATTCCTCACTGTTGAGGAGACCCAAAACATTGTTGCCTAGTAGAGGTCAACACCTGCAAAAGGTACATCTTCTGTAATACCTACAGGAAGGTACCCAGACTGATACCAGACTCCACCATAACCTGTGCACGAGTCTTGACTATACCTCCAGTAATCCCTGTGAGAAAAATGTGTAAACCAGTATATGTGTCCTCGACACTGGAAATACACCCTGCGAAGCAAGGTGTACGTGCTACCAGTGTCCCTTAAGGATACAACACCTGATACCCTACCTTCATGTTGGTGTAAGGCCACGGTAGACTTGCTGGAATAGACCTTCATCCGAGGGTCTAGGACAGCTGGACTTCTCTGTGTACCTTTGGGCAAGACGGCAATGCAAGCAACAGCATATGTAACTGGTGTACTTACTGGAGAGGTATCTGCTGCAGCCTGGTCTCTAATCATCTGTCTACAATATGGCTGCAGGTGGCCCTGTTTGTGACAATAATTACAGTAATAAGGTGTAAATGCCCCTGCCCATTTGACCTAGGTTGGGTCTCTTGATGCTGAAGACCTGGGCTTGTCCTACCTATACCTTGGAGTCCTGGACCAGTGGCTCTGGACTTAAAACTTTCCTGGGTAGGTACTGGAATATTAGGCTTATTAAAATTCTGGTGGTTATTCGGCTGGAAAACAGGTGACTTAAACTTCTGAAATTTCCTACCCCTACTGGTAGGTGGAGAAAACTTACCATTATTAGTAGGTGGTGGGTGATAATTACTACAAATTTTGGTTAGCTAAAAATCTATCACCTAGCTCTAAAGCATATTTAAAATCATCCGGATCCTTCTCCTCAAGATAAGCCTTAAGGTCAGGAGGAGCATTCTTTAAAAGATCCTCTAGCAAAATTAAGGTGCACTCTCTCATAACTGTCACCCACATCTTTGGAGCGCCACCACCTGTCTAAAAGTGACATCTTCTCCTTACCATAATCTAAGAGAGACTGCCCTGCTTGAAATTTAAGCCCTCTAAACTTCTGCCGATACCTTTCTGGCAAAATCTGATAAGACAATAAAACTACCTCCTTCAGCTTCTTATAATCAGCAAAGTCTGGTCCCTCTAGAGAACTAACTGCCTGTAAGCCTTTACCAACTAATTGTGTACGTGCTAATGTAGCCATTCCTTTTCCGGCCAATCTTGGATTTGGCCGTACTTTCAAATAAGAGAAAAACTGGTCTGGGTCTTTCTCGGAACTTGGGCACAAATTTGATGGCTGTGTCCAAATGAAACGCATTTACACACCTGTTGGTGGTTTTGCTTTAACCTTTCTAGGTCTTGTAGTTCTTGGATCTTTGTACGTTCAATCCTTAACAAGTCTTTTGTTGCTCAATTATGTCCAATTTCAACCTCATAATTTCTGCTTCCTTATCCAGGTCCCTACCAGTGGAACCTAACCCAGGGTTTCCTCCATCACCCACAACAACCCCAGCAAGGTCACCACTGTGAGACATTTTGGGAAAATATAGCACAACTCTTTCTATCCACAACACTTATATAAAATAATAAATCACACAGTAAAGCACCAACACAAAATTATTATAAGAAACACAAGGAGTAATTATCCTGGAACTCCCCAAAAATGAAACAGGATAGCACACAAAATCTGGCAGAAAAAATAGAGCTATTTCACCTGCCAAGGAAAAATAACTCCAAAAAAAAATTAGGTATTAATAACAAGAAAACCAACCATATTGCACCTGCAAAGGTAAATTATGCACCAACATTTGTATTATTAACACCCTTAAAAATCAGCAATATTGCACCTGCAAGTGTAAATTATTCAACAAAAATATGTATTAATAACACCTTGAAAAATCAGCAATACTGCCAACAAAACAAATAAAATCTGGGGTTATTGCACCTGCAAAAGGCAAATTGTACCCCCAAAAATACTGGTAATAACAATAAAATCAGCACTATTGCACACAAAACAAATAAAATCTGGGGTTATTGCACCTGCAAAGGCAATTGTTCCCCCAAAAATACTGGTATTAATAACAAGAGGTATTAATAACAATAAAAGTAAGCAATAGAGCACTTGCAAAGGTAAATTAGGTCCCAGAAAAATTATGGGCACTAATAACAAAAAAATTAGACCTATTTCACACAAAACAAGCAGTAACCTGAGTACTACACCTGCAAAAGTAAGGCCACATTTTAGTGTAGGTATTTTCTAGTGAATCCTTCCTCTAACCAACCCAATAAAGTATGATTATTAACTTTCCAGGTTGCAAACTTGAATTACCACAAAATTTGATAATTCTCCCATATACAGGCCCCCATGTTACGCAGAAATTGGGGTTCCCTGAGGCCTAATGCCTTGTCTAAGGGCAAAGGGTAAAAGTTACACAAAACCCCTGTAAAACTAGGCCTTCCAGGTCTATCCCCATAAACAAAGCTACGGTGTTACCCGTGTGGTTTAGTGCTCCACTGGGTTAGGGTCTCAGAAGGTTCCACACAAAAATTCCTAGGTAAGAAAATATACATTTATTTACTTATATTAAACTATATACAGTCCAAACACGCCTCTTCACAAATCAATTAGCCAAACCCCCTCAAAAACAGTACAGGACGGAGAAGGCGGCCGGGTGGTCACTTCAAAAACAACACAATGCCCTAAGCGGTCAGCCAAGCCACCACTCCCATCCTCCAGAACACATCTCCTCCTATTTCTTCAGTTCACACTCGTCCCTTAGGGCCCCGACCATGTCCGAGCCCAGGGTGTGTACTGGTACACCATTAAAAGAGCCATGGCTTGAGTTAGCCACACAAAAGGGAATACAACATCACAAACTTAGCTGAACACAGGCTCCGTCTCGCCAGCCGCTATCCATGCCGCGCACATGTGTAACCCACGCGACCTACCCCTCACCACAAACATTTGGCAAATAAATCCCTAGCTGGATTTCTCTATTTCACCACTTAAACTTACTTTACAGTATTCCCCAAAAGGACAGCATATTTCTAAAATTATAATTTACATTTATCTAAAGGTTATACATTATTATTACTGTTTTTCCTAATTACCTGAAATTTATGGCACACTTCTCAAATAGCTATATATTACGTATATTTAAATGTCATGCAGAAACCTGCATAACAATACTCAACATGGATTCACCAGGGGCCGTTCCTGCCTAACTAATTTATTAACTTTTTTCAGTAAGGCTTTTGAGGCAGTTGATCATGATAAAGAATTCGATATTGTTTATTTGGATTTTAGTAAGGCTTTTGATAGAGTACCACATCAGAGACTGTTAAAGAATGTGGCTGCTCACGGCATTGGGGGAAAAGTGTTTTCATGGATCGAGTCATGGCTCACCAATAGGAAGCAGAGGGTGTGCATTAATGGGGTTAAATCTGAGTGGGGATCTGTAACAAGTGGCGTTCCACAGGGATCGGTTTTGGGCCCGTTGTTGTTTATAATATATATAAATGACCTTGACGAGGGAATTACTAGTGATATGAGCAAATTCGCTGATGACACGAAGATAGGTAGGATAATCGATTCAGACGTAGATGTCACGGAACTTCAGGAGGATTTAGACAAACTCAATTCCTGGTCAGAAAAATGGCAGATGCAGTTCAATGTAGATAAATGCAAAGTTCTAAACATAAGAACATAAGAAAGGAAGAACACTGCAGCAGGCCTGTTGGCCCATACTAGGCAGGTCCTTCACAATCCTTCACAATCCTTCACAATTTTCAATGCTACCCAAGAAATAAGCTTTGACAATTCTACGCACTCATGCGCGAGTCCCACTCAAATCCAACCCCTCTCACTCATGAATTTATCCAACCTAAATTTGAAACTACCCAAGGTCCTAGCTTCAATAACCCTACTAGGCAGACTGTTCCACTCATCAACTACCCTATTTCCAAACCAATACTTTCCTATATCCTTTCTAAATCTAAACTTATCTAACTTGAATCCATTATTGCGGGTTCTCTCTTGGAGAGATATCATAAGAACATAAGAACATAAGAAAGGAGGAACACTGCAGCAGGCCTGTTGGCCCATTCTAAACAGGTCCTTAACATTCCATCCCACTAACAGAATATTTGTTCAACCTAATTTTCAATGCTACCCAAGAAATAAGCTTTGATAATTTTATTTACTCATGTGCAATTCCCACTCAAATCCAACCCCTTTCACTCATGAATTTATCCAACCTAAATTTAAAACTACCCAAGGTCCTTGCTTGAAGAACCCTACTAGGCAGACTGTTCCACTCATCAACTACCCTATTTCCAAACCAATACTTTCCTATATCCTTTCTAAATCTAAACTTATCTAACTTGAATCCATTATTGCGGGTTCTCTCTTGGAGAGATACCCTCAAGACCTTATTTATATCCCCTTTGTTAATACCCATTATCCACTTGTATACCTCGATCATGTCTCCCCTCATTCTACGTCTTACAAGTGAATGTAATTTAAGGGTCTTCAATCTTTCTTCGTAAGGAAGATTTCTAATGCTATGTATTAATTTAGTCATTCTACGCTGAATGTTTTCTAACGAATTTATGTCCATTCTGTAATATGGAGACCAGAACTGAGCTGCGTAATCTAGGTGAGGCCTTACTAATGATGTATGGTTAGGAAACAACTAGACCGACTGAAACAAAATAAATCGCCGGGTCCTGATGAGCTTTTTGCAAGGGTTCTTAAGGAATGCAAAATGGAACTCTGTGAACCAATATCTAATATTTTTAATTTATCTCTTCAAACAGGTGTAGTGTCTGATATGTGGAAGATGGCTAATGTAATTCCTATTTTTAAAGCAGGGGACAAGTCACTACCGTCAAATTACCGCCCAATAAGCCTGACCTCAATTATAGGCAAATTACTAGAGTCAATTATAGCTGATATTATAAGAAGCTATGTAGATAACCATAATTTGATTAATGATACTCAGCATGGATTCACGAGGGGCCGTTCCTGCCTATCTAATTTATTAACCTTCTTCACTAAAGCTTTTGAGGCTGTTGATCACGATAAAGAATTCGATATTGTTTATTTAGACTTTAGTAAGGCTTTTGATAGAGTACCGCACCAGAGACTGTTAAAGAAAGTGGCAGCTCATGGCATTGGGGGAAAAGTGCTGTCATGGATCGAGTCATGGCTCACCAATAGGAAGCAGAGAGTGTGCATAAATGGGGTTAAATCCGAATGGGGACTTGTAACAAGTGGTGTTCCACAGGGATCAGTCTTAGGCCCATTGTTATTTATAATATATATCAATGACCTTGACGAGGGAATTACTAGTGATATGAGCAAATTCGCCGACGACACGAAGATAGGTAGGATAATTGATTCAAACATAGATGTCATAGAACTTCAGGAAGATTTAGACAAACTTAATTCGTGGTCAGAAAAGTGGCAGATGCAATTCAATGTAGATAAATGCAAGGTTCTGAAGCTCGGGAGTGTCCATAACCCAAGCACTTATAAGTTAAATAACGTAGAACTTAGCCATACAGATTGCGAGAAGGACTTAGGGGTGATGGTAAGCAGCAACCTTAAACCAAGACAGTGGAAATAAATGGTATAAAATACCGACACAATGGAAAAATAAACACATAAGCAGTATAATGTGATCCTTTATTGACAACGTTTCGCCCACGCAGTGGGCGATAAAGCCCACTGCGTGGGCGAAACGTTGTCAATAAAGGATCACATTATACTGCTTATGTGTTTATTTTTCCAAACCAAGACAGCAATGCCTAAGCGTACGTAATAAGGCAAATAGATTACTGGGATTTATATCAAGAAGTGTTAGCAACAGAAGTCCAGAGGTTATATTACAGCTTTATACATCATTAGTAAGGCCTCACCTAGATTACGCAGCTCAGTTTTGGTCTCCATATTACAGAATGGACATAAATTCGTTAGAAAACATTCAGCGTAGAATGACTAAATTAATACATAGCATTAGAAATCTTCCTTACGAAGAAAGATTGAAGACCCTTAAATTACATTCACTTGTAATACGTAGAATGAGGGGAGACATGATCGAGGTATGGAAAAATAAACACATAAGCAGTATAATGTGATCCTTTATTGACAACGTTTCGCCCACGCAGTGGGCTTTATCGAGTCACAGACAGATCACATTATACTGCTTATGTGTTTATTTTTCCATTGTGTCGGTATTTTATACCATTTATTTCCATGATCGAGGTATACAAGTGGAAAATGGGTATTAACAAAGGGGATATAAATAAGGTCTTGAGGATATCTCTCCAAGAGAGAACCCGCAATAATGGATTCAAGTTAGATAAGTTTAGATTTAGAAAGGATATAGGAAAGTATTGGTTTGGAAATAGGGTAGTTGATGAGTGGAACAGTCTGCCTAGTAGGGTTATTGAAACTAGGACCTTGGGTAGTTTCAAATTTAGGTTGGATAAATTCATGAGTGAGAGGGGTTGGATTTGAGTGGGACTCGCGCATGAGTGGGTAGAATTGTCAAAGCTTATTTCTTGGGTAGCATTGAAAATTGGGTTGAGCAAATATTCTGTTAGTGGGACGGATTGTGAAGGACCTGCCTAGTATGGGCCAACAGGCCTGCTGCAGTGTTCTTCCTTTCTTTTGTTCTTATGTTCTTATGTTCCTCGTCACTTCATTAGAGACTGCAGACGACGGGCATTAAACATCTTCAACACACCCAGAGAAGACACTGCTGAGAAGAGATACATAGTCCTTACTACTATAGTCTCTTTACTACTTTACTCCTTACTACTATAATGGATATAGATTCATTGGAGAACATACAAAGAATAATGACTAAAATGATTTACAGTATAAGAAATCTCCCGTATGAAGATAGACTTAGAGCATTGAATCTCCACTCTCTGGAGAGACGTAGAATGAGAGGAGATATCATCGAGGTGTACAAGTGGATGATGGGCATAAAAAAAGGAGATATTAATAAAATACTGAGGATATCGAACCAAGTAAGAACGAGAAATAACGGATTTAAATTGGATAAATTTAGATTTAGAAAGGACATAGGCAAGTACTGGTTTTCGAACAGAGTTGTAGATGCGTGGAACAATCTTCCGATTAGGGTGATAGAGGCTAGGACCTTGGGTGGCTTTAAAAAGAGATAGGACAAATATATGAGTGGGAGGGGCTGGGTTTGATTAGTGTCGTGAGTACAGGAGTAAATTCTTAGGTAGTGGTGGTTTTGATAATGACCTGCCTTGTATGGGCCAGTAGGCCTTCTGCAGTGTTCCTCCATTCTTATGTTCTTATGTTCCCACCAACTCTATTTCCAAACAAGTTTCCAACATTTTTTCTAAGACCTCATTCCGAGTATCCACCTCCACATCCACCACCATCAAGGACATTACCAGTAACAGACAGGAAAAGCTTCAATCCACGGCAGGGGTATACACAATCCCTTGTAATGGCTGCAGCAAATTATACGTTGGCGAAACATCCAGAGACCTACAAACACGCATTTCAGAACACCAGTACGCAGGCAGATCTGACGACTCAAGAAATGCCTGTGTTCAACACCGAAATTTACACAACCATTTAATCAACTACAGAAACGCAAGACTCATCGCCAGAGAAGACAACACGCAATACCGAAGAATCCTAGAATCATCACTTATCTGTATATCCAACAACTTCAACCAGAACAACGGCTTCTACAACATAGCTGAACCTATTGCAAAGAAACTTCTTCAACGCTATCCCACCTAGAACTCAAGAATGGTACACTGCAGGTCCTTTAAGTCACACTATGTTATTAACTATCACACTACTTTTAAGACTGTCACATGCAGCTTTCTCCACCTGACCCAGCATTCTCCACCTGACTGTACCCTATATATATCTCCATGTTGCTCGGTATTATATACCATTTATTTCCTAGTTGTTTCATAACCATTTCGCTAGTGACTGTGATATTACATAATTTATCTTCTTCTGGGCCTCTGTAAAAAATAATTACTGTGATATTATTAGTGTCTTCCTGTGTGAAAACCGAGAGAAAATAATTATTTAAATTATTAAAATGGCAGATGCAGTTCAAAATGGCAAATGCAGTTCAATGTATAATGGCAGATGCAGTTCAATGTAGATAAATGCAAAGTTCTAAAGCTCGGGAGTGTCCATAACCCAAGCACTTATAAGTTAAATAACGTAGAACTTAGCCATACAGATTGCGAGAAGGACTTGGGGGTGATGGTAAGCAGCAACCTTAAACCAAGACAACAATGCCTGGTAAATTAGACACATATGCAACACTTGGGTATCTTTATTGAGGAAACGTTTCGCCACACAGTGGCTTCATCAGTCCATACAAAGGAGAATCGTGAAGAACAGGAGGAGATTGAGGTGGTCAGTCCCTCAACCTTGAGTCGATGTTGTCAGTCCATCAATCTTGAATAGAATACAACATATGAGCGTAGAGGAAGCTTATATACTGTAGACAGGAGAGGTGCAGCAGTTGTAGGAGGTGTCACATTTGTCCAATGTGGAAGTAGGTCGTGCCCAAGGAATAGGCAAGCGAAGAAATCCCTGTATTAAGATACCAAGATGTTGCAGTGTCAGACAGGATGTAAATGAATGGTTCAGAGAACCGACAAGTTATAAATTAGACACATATGCAACACTTGGGTATCTTTATTGAGGAAACGTTTCGCCACACAGTGTCTTCATCAGTCCATACAAAGGAGAATCGTGAAGAACAGGAGGAGTGTGAGGTTGTCAGTCCCTCAGTCTTGAATCGATGTATTAAATTTGAAACTACCCAAGGTCCTAGCTTCAATGACCCTACTAGGCAGACTGTTCCACTCATCAACTACCCTATTTCCAAACCAATATTTTCCTATATCCTTTCTAAATCTAAACTTATCCAATTTGAATCCATTAGTAAGGCCTCACCTAGATTACGGAAGATTTCTAATGCTATGAATTAACTTTGTCATTTGTCGCTGAATGTTTTCTAACGAATTTATATCCATTCTGTAAAATGGAGACCAGAACTGAGCTGCATAATCTAGGTGAGGCCTTACTAATGATGTATAAAGCTGTAATATAACCGCTGGACTTCTGTTGCTTACACTTCTTGATATAAATCCCAGTAATCTATTTGCTCAGTGGTGACCTGTTCTTAGCTCAGTGAAGACGTGTCTAGTGTACTCCCTGTGGACTGAATCAAGATGCCTCCTATTGAGCAACTTTACCAGCAGCTTAAGGAGGAATTGAGGGTAGCGAAGCTTGAGATACGGCGATTGACGGAGGAAAACAAGAGGATTCGTAGTAGTCCTCCTGTTGTGAGTCCTCAGGTCAAGAAGGGAACCTGGGCAGTGGCCGGACAGCATGGGACGAAGTTGAAGATCAAGAAGACGAATGGAGAGGTAGTAACGACGAAGAAGAAAGAGACTGCTGTGGAAACTTCGAACTCCTTTTCTGTGCTACCAGACGAATGTGAGTCGACTACTGGGAACGTCACGACGAACTGTACCAAGGAAGGTAAAAACATTGTTGTTGTTGGGGATAGCCAAGTTAGATATATGGATAGGGCCTTCTGCTTGACAGATAGGAGTAGGAGACAGAGGGTTTGCTTTCCTGGGGCTGGGATGGAAGACATTGTTAGCCGGCTTGACAACATCATGCATGGTAATGGGATCAATCCTATTATCTGCCTCAGTGCTGGAGGCAATGATGTATCCAAGCGTAGAAGTGAGGATTTAGTTAGTAGGTATAAGGCAGCAATAGACATCATTAGGAAGAAGGAGGAGCCCTGTTATATGTGGCATTTTGCCAAGAAGGGTGTTGAAATGAATGGCTGTCCAGAGCGATTGGTATAAATTGCTGGCTGGACAAACACTGTAAGGATAATGCAGTCCCATTCATTGACAACTGGGACCACTTCTATGGCCGAAATGACATGTATGCCAGGGATGGGGTTCACTTATCCAGGGAAGGTGTAGGATTTCTCGCTAGCTCAGTTGAGGATGTTGTTAGGGCTTTAAACTAGGATTAGTTAGAGGTATGGGTTTAGGAATGGTAAATAATGAGGGCCAAAATATTGATTCAGGCTTTGATATCATAAATCATAACAATAACAGTAATCGAGTGACACAGGGTAATGATAGTAACAGAAATTGTGTAAAACAAAAGCTGAAAAAGGTTCACAAGAAGATACATATCAATGTATTTTATACTAACTGTCGAAGCGCCAGAAATAAAATTAACGAATTACGTTTGGTAGCATGTGCTGGGAACTTTGATGTCATTGCAATAACTGAAACATGGTATAATACCAAGAGTCGGGATATGATTGCTGAGTGTCATATTCAGGGGTTTAAGTTGTTCCATGTAGATAGATATAATGGGAAAGGGGGTGGAGTTGCATTGTATGTACGAGAAAATATAAATTGCTGCATAAAAACAGGCATAAAAATAGATGGATCATTAACAGAATCTGTTTGGGTAGAGTTTCTAGAAGGTCAAGAAAAACTGATTCTAGGTGTAATATACCGACCTCCAGGCTTGGATCACGATAGAGGGAGACTTCTTTGGGACGAAATTGTTAGGGCTTCTAGGCACAATAACGTAGTGATAGTAGGGGATTTTAACTTTAGTCATATTGACTGGACTTCTTTGACCGGTAATCTGGAGTCCAGTGACTTTATGGAAGTAGTTCAGGACTGTTTTCTGAAGCAGTGTGTGACGGAGCCTACCAGAGGTAATAATTTGCTCGACCTAGTCTTGTCAAATAAAGAAACTCTTGTAAATAATCTGGAGATCACTGAAGAGCTTGGAGCTAGTGATCACAAATCCATTACCTTTAATATTACATGGGAGTACGAGAATAGGGATAATACGGTAAAAGTTCCTGATTTTCGTTCTGCCGATTATATTGGACTTAGGGAACACCTGTCTAATCTCGACTGGGGTAATCTAGCTAACGATTACGATGGGATCTGCGTTTATGATTTTTTCTTAATAATGTACAACGTGCACAGAGTATGTTTATTCCCCAGAGAGAATTTAGGTCAAATAATAACGATCCCAAATGGATTAACAGGAGGCTAAAACATCTATTAGGGAAAAAAGAGGAATTTATAGGCGCATCAAAGAGGAGATGTTAACCTTATTGACCAATATGTTCAGTTGAAAGAGAAGTAAAAAGGGGATTAGAAAGGCTAAACGTGACTATGAGATTAAGGTTGCTAATGAATCAAAGACTAATCCAAAGGGTTCTTTCAAGTGTACAGGACGAAGGTGAGGGAAAAGGTAGGACCTCTGAAAATTGGGAATGGACAGCTGACGGATAACGAACTGGAAATGTGTTCTCTATTTAATGACTATTTTTGTCAGTCTTTACACAAGAAGACGTAAATGAGATTCCAGAAATTAACAATTATTCAGTTCCTGAAGAATTCAAATTAACTAATATTACTGTCACGAGGGATATGGTTATCAAACAGATAGATAAACTGAAGCAAAATAAGTCCCCAGGACCCGACGAGTTGTTTTCAGGGTACTTAAAGAATGCAAGATGGAACTTAGTCAGCCATTAACGAATGTGTTTAACACGTCCATCCTAACTGGTGTTGTGCCAGAGATGTGGAAGATAGCTAATGTAGTTCCTATATTCAAATCAGGGGATAAGTCCAGTCCATCAAATTACCGTCCAATAAGCCTCACGTCTATAGTAGGCAAATTATTAGAATCAATTATAGCTGATATTATCAGAAGTCACCTTGAAGAACATAATTTGATTAATGAATCTCAGCATGGGTTTACGAGAGGTCGTTCCTGCCTGACAAATTTACTGACGTTTTTCAATAAAACATTTGAGGCAGTAGACAGTGATAAAGAATATGATATAGTTTACTTGGATTTCAGTAAGGCCTTCGATAGAGTACCTCACAAGAGACTCTTAAGAAAGGTGGCAGCTCATGGTATAGGAGGTAAAGTTCTAGCATGGATAGAGGCATGGCTTACCAATAGAAAGCAGAGAGTTTCCATTAATGGGGTCAAATCTGAATGGGGATTTGTCACCAGTGGCGTTCCACAAGGATCAGTTTTGGGCCCATTGTTGTTCATAATTTACATAAATGACCTTGATGAAGGAATTGCAAGTGACATGAGTAAATTTGCTGATGATACAAAAATAGGCCGTATAATTCATTCTGAGGAGGATACCAATGAACTCCAGGAGGATTTGGATAAATTAATGTCTTGGTCTGAAAAGTGGCAGATGAAGTTCAATGTGGACAAGTGTAAGGTGCTAGTCGTTGGTAATGAAAATATCCCTCGAATTTATAAACTAGGTGAAGTTGAGCTTGATCATACAGAATGTGAAAAGACTTGGGAGTCATGGTAAGCAGAAATCTAAAGCCAAGACAACAGTGCCTAAGTGTGCGCAATAAGGCTAACAGATTACTAGGATTTATTTCAAGAAGTATAAGCAACAGAAGTCCAAAAGTTATTTTACAGCTCTATACATCACTAGTGAGACCTCATTTGGATTATGCAGCTCAGTTTTGGTCTCCTTACTACAGGATGGATATAGATTCATTGGAGAACATACAAAGAAGAATGACTAAAATGATTTACAGTATAAGAAATCTCCCGTATGAAGATAGACTTAGAGCATTGAATCTCCACTCTCTGGAGAGACGTAGAATGAGGGGAGATATCATCGAGGTGTACAAGTGGATGATGGGCATAAACAAAGGAGATATTAATAAAATACTGAGGATATCGAACCAAGTAAGAACCAGAAATAACGGATTTAAATTGGATAAATTTAGATTTAGAAAGGACATAGGCAAGTACTGGTTTTCGAACAGAGTTGTAGATGCGTGGAACAATCTTCCGAGTAGGGTGATAGAGGCTAGGACCTTGGGTGGCTTTAAAAAGAGATTGGACAAATATATGAGTGGGAGGGGCTGGGTTTGATTAGTGTCGTGAGTACAGGAGTAAATTCTTAGGTAGTGGTGGTTTTGATAAGGACCTGCCTTGTATGGGCCAGTAGGCCTTCTGCAGTGTTCCTCCATTCTTATGTTCTTATGTTCTTTACGCTTAGGCATTGCTGACTTGGTTTGAGGTTGCTGCTTACCATAACCCCCAGATCCTTTTCGCATTCTGTACGAAGATAGGTAGGATAATTGATTCAAACATAGATGTCATAGAACTTCAGGAAGATTTAGACAAACTTAATTCGTGGTCAGAAAAGTGGCAGATGCAGTTCAATGTAGATAAATGCAAGGTTCTGAAGCTCGGGAGTGTCCAAAACCCAAGCACTTATAAGTTAAATAACGTAGAACTTAGTTATACAGATTGCGAGAAGGACTTGGGGGTGATGGTGAGCAGCAACCTTGAACCAAGACAGCAATGCCTAAGCGTACGTAATAAGGCAAATAGATTACTGGGATTTATATCAAGAAGTGTTAGCAACAGAAGTCCAGAGGTTATATTACAGCTTTATACATCATTAGTAAGGCCTCACCTAGATTACGCAGCTCAGTTCTGGTCTCCATATTACAGAATGGACATAAATTCGTTAGAAAACATTCAGCGTAGAATGACTAAATTAATACATAGCATTAGAAATCTTCCTTACGAAGAAAGATTGAAGACCCTAAAATTACATTCACTTGTAAGACGTAGAATGAGGGAGACATGATCGAGGTATACAAGTGGAAAATGGGTATTAACAAAGGGGATATAAATATGGTCTTGAGGATATCTCTCAAGAGAGAACCCGCAATAATGGATTCAAGTTAGATAAGTTTAGATTTAGAAAGGATATAGGAAAGTATTGGTTTGGAAATAGGGTAGTTGATGAGTGGAACAGTCTGCCTATTAGGGTTATTGAAGCTAGGACCTTGGGCAGTTTCAAATTTAGGTTGGATAAATTCATGAGTGAGAGGGTTGGATTTGAGTGGGTCTCGCGCATGAGTGGGTAGAATTGTCAAAGCTTATTTCTTGGGTAGCATTGAAAATTGGGTTGACAAATATTCTGTTAGTGGGACGATTGTGAAGGACCTGCCTAGTATGGGCCAACAGGCCTGCTGCAGTTTCCTCCTTCTTATGTTCTTATTCTAATATTTCTTAAGCTAGACCTTACACTTGTCCATGTGAACTCCATCTGAGATTCATTAATCAAATTATGTTCTTCAGGTGACTTCTAATAATTTATCAGCTATTATTGATTCAATAATTTCTACATAGATTGAGGCTTATTGGACGGTAATTTGATGGAATTGACTTATCCCCTGTAATATAGGAACTACATTAGCTATCTCCACATCTCTGCATTTGACCCATTAGGATGGAAACGTATTAAACACATTTGTTAATGCTGACTTAGTTCCATCTTGCATTCTTTAAGTACCCTGGAGAACAACTCGTCGGGTCCAGGGACTTATTTTCTTCAGTTTATCTATCTGTTTGATAACCATGTCCTCGTGACAGTAATATTAGTTAACTTGAATTCTTCAGGAACTGAATAATTGTTAATTTCTGGAATCTCATTTACGTCTTCTTGTGTAAAGACTGACAAAAATAGTCATTAAATAGAGAACACATTTCCAGTTCGTTATCCGTCAGCTGTCCATTCCCAATTTTCAGAGGTCCTACCTTTTCCCTCACCTTCGTCCTTACACTTGAAAGAACCCTTTTGGATTAGTCTTTGATTCATTAGCAACCTTAATCTCATAGTCACGTTTAGCCTTTCTAATCCCTTTTTACTTCTCTTTTCAACTGAACATATTGGTCAATAAGGTTAACATCTCCTCTTTTGATGCGCCTATAAATTCCTCTTTTCTCCCTAATAGATGTTTTAGCCTCCTGTTAATCCATTTGGGATCGTTATTATTTGACCTAAATTCTCTCTGGGGAATAAATATACTCTGTGCACGTTGTACATTATTAAGAAAAAAATCATAAACGCAGATCCCATCGTAATCGTTAGCTAGATTACCCCAGTCGAGATTAGACAGGTGTTCCCTAAGTCCATATAGTCGGCAGAACGAAAATCACAAACTTTTACCGTATTATCCCTATTCTCGTACTCCCATGGTAATATTAAAAGTAATGGATTTGTGATCACTTGCCCAAGCTCTTCAGTGATCTCCAGATTATTTACCAGGGTTTCTTATTTGACAAGACCAGGTCGAGCAAATTATTACCTCTGGTAGGCTCCGTCACACACTACTTCAGAAAACAGTCCTGAACTACTTCCATAAAGTCACTGGACTCCAGATTACCGGTCAAGGAAGTCCAGTCAATTTGACTAAAGTTAAAATCCCCTACTATCACTACGTTATTGTGTCTAGAAGCCCTAACAATTTCGTCCCAAAGAAGTCTCCCTCTATCGTGATCCAAGCCTGGAGGTCGGTATATTACACCTACAATCAGTTTATCTTGACCTTCTAGAAACTCTACCCAAACAGATTCTGTTAATGATCCATCTATTTTTATGCCTGTTTTTATGCAGCAATTTATATTTTCTCGTACTTTTAATGCAACTCCACCCCCTTTCCCATTATATCTATCTACATGGAACAACTTAAACCCCTGAATATGACACTCAGCAATCATATCCCGAGACTTTATATTATACCATGTTTCAGTTATTGCAATGACATCAAAGTTCCCAGCACATGCTACCAGACGTAATTCGTTAATTTTAATTTTATTTATGGCGCTTCGACAGTTAGTGTAAAATACATTGAGATGTATCTTCTTGTGAACCTTTTTCATATGCAGCTTTTGTTTTACACAATTTCTGTTACTATTATTACCCTGTGTTACTCGATTACTGTTATTGTTAAGATTTATGATGTCAAAGCCTGAATCAATATTTTGACCCTCATTATTCACCATTCCTAAACCCATACCTCTAACTAATCCTAGTTTAAAATCCTAACAACATCCTCAACTGAGCTAGGAGAAATTCTACACCTGCCTGGATAAGTGAACCCCATCCCTGGCATACATGTCATTTCGGCCATAGAAGTGGTCCCAGTTGTCAATGAATGGGACTGCATTATCCTTACAGTGTTTGTCCAGCCAGCAATTTATACCAATCGCTCTGGACAGCCATTCATTTCCAACACTCCTTCTTGGCAAAATGCCACATATAACAGGGCACCCCCCCTTCTTCCTAATTATGTCTATTGCTGTCCTGTACCTTCTAACTAAATCCTCACTTCTACGCTTGCCTACATCATTGCCTCCAGCACTGAGGCAGATAATAGGATTGATCCCATTACCGTTCATGATGTTGTCAAGCCGGCTAACAATATCCTCCATCCCAGCCCCAGGAAAGCAAACCCTCTGTCTCCTACTCTTATCCTTCAAGCAGAATGCCCTATCCATATACCTAACCTGGCTATCCCCAACAATAACAATGTTTTTACCTTCCTCAAGCCGTTACGGCTTGAGAAAGCTCCTGGAGAGCGAAACGTTGCCACAATAAAATGTCACATTAGTTGCATTTGTGTCCTTTTACTTAACATATTGTCGGTAATTCTACCAATATTATTATAATCAAATTATGCCTATCGAGATGGCTTCTTATGTTATAGCTATAATCGACTCTAGTAATTTGCCTACAATTGATGTTAGACTTATTGGGCGGTAATTTGATGGTAACGACTTGTCCCCTGCTTTAAAAATAGGAATTACATTAGCCATCTTCCACGTATCCGGCACTACACCTGTTTGAAGAGATAGGTTAAAAATGTTAGTTAAGGGTTCACAGAGTTCTATTTTGCATTCCTTAAGAACCCTTGAAAAAAGCTCATAAGAACATAAGAACATAAGAAAGGAGGAACACTGCAGCAGGCCTGTTGGCCCATACTAGGCAGGTCCTTCACAATCCGTCCCACTAACAGAATATTTGCTCAACCCAATTTTATATGCTACCCAAGAAATAAGCTTTGACAATTCTACCCACTCATGCGAGTCCACTCAAATCCAACCCCTCTCACTCATGAATTTATCCAACCTAAACTTGAAACTACCCAAGGTCCCAGCTTCAATAACCCCACTAGGCAGACTGTTCCACTCATCAACTACCCTATTTCCAAACCAATATTTCCTATATCCTTTCTAAATCTAAACTTATCTAACTTGAATCCATTATTGCGGGTTCTCTCTTGGAGAGATATCCTCAAGACCTTATTTATATCCCCTTTGTTAATACCCATTTTCCACTTGTATACCTCGATCATGTCTCCCCTCATTCTACGTCTTACAAGTGAATGTAATTTTAGGGTCTTCAATCATTCTTCGTAAGGAAGATTTCTAATGCTATGTATTAATTTAGTCATTCTACGCTGAATGTTTTCTAACGAATTTATGTCCATTCTGTAATATGGAGACCAGAACTGAGCTGCGTAATCTAGGTGAGGCCTTACTAATGATGTATAAAGCTGTAATATAACCTCTGGACTTCTGTTGCTAACACTTAAAACATAAGAACATAAGAATGGAGGAACACTGCAGAAGGCCTACTGGCCCATACAAGGCAAGTCCTTATCAAAACCACCACTACCTAAGAATTTACTCCTGTACTCACGACACTAATCAAACCCAGCCCCTCCCACTCATATATTTGTCCAATCTCTTTTTAAAGCCACCCAAGGTCCTAGCCTCTATCACCCTACTCGGAAGATTGTTCCACGCATCTACAACTCTGTTCGAAAACCAGTACTTGCCTATGTCCTTTCTAAATCTAAATTTATCCAATTTAAATCCGTTATTTCTGGTTCTTACTTGGTTCGATATCCTCAGTATTATATTAATATCTCCTTTGTTTATGCCCATCATCCACTTGTACACCTCGATGATATCTCCCCTCATTCTACGTCTCTCCAGAGAGTGGAGATTCAATGCTCTAAGTCTATCTTCATACGGGAGATTTCTTATACTGTAAATCATTTTAGTCATTCTTCTTTGTATGTTCTCCAATGAATCTATATCCATCCTGTAGTAAGGAGACCAAAACTGAGCTGCATAATCCAAATGAGGTCTCACTAGTGATGTATAGAGTTGTAAAATAACTTTTGGACTTCTGTTGCTTATACTTCTTGAAATAAATCCTAGTAATCTGTTAGCCTTATTGCGCACACTTAGGCACTGTTGTCTTGGCTTTAGATTTCTGCTTACCATGACTCCCAAGTCTTTTTCACATTCTGTATGATCAAGCTCAACTTCACCTAGTTTATAAATTCGAGGGATATTTTCATTACCAACTACTAGCACCTTACACTTGTCCACATTGAACTTCATCTGCCACTTTTCAGACCAAGACATTAATTTATCCAAATCCTCCTGGAGTTCATTGGTATCCTCCTCAGAATGAATTATATGGCCTATTTTTGTATCATCAGCAAATTTACTCATGTCACTTGCAATTCCTTCATCAAGTCATTTATGTAAATTATGAACAACAATGGGCCCAAAACTGATCCTTTGGAACGCCACTGGTGACAAATCCCCATTCAGATTTGACCCCATTAATGGAAACTCTCTGCTTTCTATTGGTAAGCCATGCCTCTATCCATGCTAGAACTTTACCTCCTATACCATGAGCTGCCACCTTTCTTAAGAGTCTCTTGTGAGGTACTCTATCGAAGGCCTTACTGAAATCCAAGTAAACTATATCATATTCTTTATCACTGTCTACTGCCTCAAATGTTTTATTGAAAAACGTCAGTAAATTTGTCAGGCAGGAACGACCTCTCGTAAACCCATGCTGAGATTCATTAATCAAATTATGTTCTTCAAGGTGACTTCTGATAATATCAGCTATAATTGATTCTAATAATTTGCCTACTATAGACGTGAGGCTTATTGGACGGTAATTTGATGGACTGGACTTATCCCCTGATTTGAATATAGGAACTACATTAGCTATCTTCCACATCTCTGGCATAACACCAGTTAGGATGGACGTGTTAAACACATTCGTTAATGGCTGACTAAGTTCCATCTTGCATTCTTTAAGTACCCTGGAAAACAACTCGTCGGGTCCTGGGGACTTATTTTGCTTCAGTTTATCTATC
>WNWK01027697.1:0-26053 GCA_009830355.1 Cherax destructor | reverse complement strand
ATTATCAAGGAACTAAAAAGGGGAAAGTGAGAAGAAGCATAAAGAGGAGAATACACTCACAGTCAATCACACTAACAAAGACAACCTAAAGTAGCGTTACATTCACGACTTGTGAAGAGGAACATAAAAAAGGACCTGAAACTTTAAGTTAATTTTTTTCATTTTTTTCCCCAAATTTTTTTAAATTATAAAAACAATTTATAAAACCAAAAAAAATATTCATTTTATTTTTTTAAAACTGTTTTTTTAAAAAACATGATTCTATTATATTTCAAATGGACTTTTGATACAACCTTCTCAGCAAGCAAGAAAGTCCAGGGGAAAATTTTGAATCATTTTCATTAAAAGCAGTTTTAAAAATAATATGAATATTTTTTTTGGGGTATAAAATTGGGATTCTTTTATAATTAAAAAAATTTGGGAAGTTTAATGATAAATTTGACTAATCTAATTCTTGGGAAGAGTTTCAGGTTCTTTTTTTTTCCCCAGAGTGTGAGATTTACCCTGTGGGTGTTCCTTTGTTAGTGTGATGTGACTGTGAGGTGTTTTCGCCCCATCCCTTTCTTCCCCTTTTCCCAAGCCGATTGTGAGTAGCCCGGCTTTGGGGAATTTTTCTTTTTTCATGTGGTTGTCTTGATTTTTTGGGATACACCTTTTAGGTGATCTTTTTGCATATATATATTTTGACCTCTTCATGGCAGAAATGACATGTATGCCAGGGAGGGGGTTCACTTATCCAGGTCTGGGGGGGGGGGCACTGGCAACTGCAGTGGAGGGAGCTGTTGGTTTTAAACTAAAAATAGTTAGTGGTATGGTTTTTTTGGGGGGAAAACAGAGGCCCCAGTGTAGTAATATTATGTTGTGGAGAACTAGTAATACAGAATAAGGTGGATAGTGGAAAGGAGTGACACTGTACGGGGACAGTAATAGGTATAGTGGAAAACAGAGATGAGCGGGAAGGGGAAAAGAGAAAGGGGGGTCTCAAAATTATAACACCAATAGTCGTAGTGCTGGGAATAAGATGGACGAGTTGAATTAGGGTCGGGTAATATTGATTTTTTTGCAATAACGAGACATGGTTTAATATGAAAAATCGGGACTTGCCTGCCAAATTACATTCGGGGGTTTTAAATTGTTCCAAGTAGACAAAGTATCGGGAAAGGGGTGGGTACCTATGTCCGTGATCTTTTAAATTGTTGCATAAAAACGGGTAAAAGTTGAATTAACACATACAAGTCTGTCTGGATAGAATTTTCAGAGGGTGTGAAAAATTGATTTTAGGCGTGATTTACCGTCCTCCAAACTTAGATAGGGAACAAGGGAGACTACTTTGGGAGGAAATTGTTAAGGCCACAAGACACGATAACGTAGTAATTCTAGGGGACTTTACTTTAGTCAGATTGATTGGAATTTCATGACAGGGAATTTAGAATCTAACGACTTTTTAGAAGTAGTTCAGGATTGCTTTTTGAAGCAGTTTGTAACAGAACCTACAAGGGAAATAACCTACTTGACTTGGTTCTGGCAAGCAAGGAAACCCTTGTTAATAATTTAGAAATTACAGAGGAACTCGGCTCAAGCGACCACAAGTCAATTACCTTTAGCATTGAATGGATGTATGATAGTAGGGATAATTCAGTAATGGTCCCAGATTTTCGCTTAGCAGATTATAATGGACTTAGAGAACACTTATCAACTGTGGACTGGGGTGAAGAAGAGAGTATCAATATGACAGTTTCTTAACACTATACAGGCTGCCCAAGAACATTTATCCGTATAAAGAAATTAGATCAAGTAGAAATGACCCAAAATGGATGAATAATAGGCTCAAATATCTTTTAGGGCAGAAGAAAGGAATTTATAGGCGCATAAAAGAGGTGAGGGTCATCTTATAAATCAGTATACTGACATTAAGAGGGACGTTAAAGGGAATAAGAAAAGCTAAACGGGACTATGAAATTAAAGTTGCTAGGGATTCAAAACTAACCCAAAGTTTTTTCCAGGTTTATAGAACAAAAGTTAGGGATAAGATAGGTCCCTTAAAAATAACTTTGGGCATCTTACTGACAAGGAGAATGATATGTGCTCTATTTTTAATAATTATTTTCTCTCGGTTTTCACACAGGAAGACATTAATATCCCAGTAATTAATTTTACAGAGGCCCAGAAGAAGATAAATTATGTAATATACAGTCACTAGCGAAATGATTATGAAACAGCTGGACCGACTGAAACAAAATAAATCGCCGGTCTGATGAGCTAAAGGGTTCTTAAGAATGCAAATGGAACTCTGTGAACCAATATCTAACATTTTTAATTTATCTCTTCAAACAGGTGTAGTGTCTGATATGTGGAAGATGGCTAATGTAATTCCTATTTTTAAAGCAGGGGACAAGTCACTACCGTCAAACTACCGCCCAATAAGCCTGACCTCAATTGTAGGCAAATTACTAGAGTCAATTATAGCTGATATTATTAGAAGCCATCTAGATAACCATAATTTGATTAATGATACCCAGCATGGATTCACGAGGGGCCGTTCCTGCCTATCTAATTTATTAACCTTCTTCAGTAAAGCTTTTGAGGCTGTTGATCACGATAAAGAATTCGATATTGTTTATTTAGACTTTAGTAAGGCTTTTGATAGAGTACCGCACCAGAGACTGTTAAAGAAAGTGGCAGCTCATGGCATTGGGGGAAAAGTGCTGTCATGGATCGAGTCATGGCTCACCAATAGGAAGCAGAGAGTGTGCATAAATGGGGTTAAATCGAATGGGGATTGTAACAAGTGGTGTTCCAAGGATCAGTTTAGGCCCATTGTTATTTATAACATAAGAACATAAGAATGGAGGAACACTGCAGAAGGCCTACTGGCCCATACAAGGCAGGTCCTTATCAAAACCACCACTACCTAAGAATTTATCCCTGTACTCACGACACTAATCAAACCCAGCCCCTCCCACTCATATATTTGTCCAATCTCTTTTAAAGCCACCCAAGGTCCTAGCCTCTATCACCTACTCGGAAGATTGTTCCACGCATCTACAACTCTGTTCGAAAACCAGTACTTGCCTATGTCCTTTCTAAATCTAAATTTATCCAATTTAAATCCGTTATTTCTCGTTCTTACTTGGTTCGATATCCTCAGTATTTTATTAATATCTCCTTTGTTTATGCCCATCATCCACTTGTACACCTCGATGATATCTCCCTCATTCTACGTCTCTCCAGAGAGTGGAGATTCAATGCTCTAAGTCTATCTTCATACGGGAGATTTCTTATACTGTAAATCATTTTAGTCATTCTTCTTTGTATGTTCTCCAATGAATCTATATCCATCCTGTAGTAAGGAGACCAAAACTGAGCTGCATAATCCAAATGAGGTCTCACTAGTGATGTATAGAGCTGTAAAATAACTTTTGGACTTCTGTTGCTTATACTTCTTGAAATAAATCCTAGTAATCTGTTAGCCTTATTGCGCACACTTAGGCACTGTTGTCTTGGCTTTAGATTTCTGCTTACCATGACTCCCAAGTCTTTTTCACATTCTGTATGATCAAGCTCAACTTCACCTAGTTTATAAATTCGAGGGATATTTTCATTACCAACGACAAGCACCTTACACTTGTCCACATTGAACTTCATCTGCCACTTTTCAGACCAAGACATTAATTTATCCAAATCCTCCTGGAGTTCACTGTTATCCTCCTCAGAATGAATTATACGGCCTATTTTTGTATCATCAGCAAATTTACTCATGTCACTTGCAATTCCTTCATCAAGGTCATTAATGTAAATTATGAACAACAATGGGCCCAAAACTGATCCTTGTGGAACGCCACTAGTGACAAATCCCCATTCAGATTTGACCCCATTAATGGAAACTCTCTGCTTTCTATTGGTAAGCCATGCCTCTATCCATGCTAGAACTTTACCTCCTATACCATGAGCTGCCACCTTTCTTAAGAGTCTCTTGTGAGGTACTCTATCGAAGGCCTTACTGAAATCCAAGTAAACTATATCATATTCTTTATCACTGTCTACTGCCTCAAATGTTTTATTGAAAAACGTCAGTAAATTTGTCAGGCAGGAACGACCTTCGTAAACCCATGCTGAGATTCATTAATCAAATTATGTTCTTCAAGGTGACTTCTGATAATATCAGCTATAATTGATTCTAATAATTTGCCTACTATAGACGTGAGGCTTATTGGACGGTAATTTGATGGAATGGACTTATCCCTGATTTGAATATAGGAACTACATTAGCTATCTTCCACATCTCTGGCACAACACCAGTTAGGATGGACGTATTAAACACATTCGTTAATGGCTGACTAAGTTCCATTTTGCATTCTTTAAGTACCCTGGAAAACAACTCGTCGGGTCCCGGGGACTTATTTTGCTTCAGTTTATCTATCTGTTTGATAACCATGTCCCTCGTGACAGTAATATTAGTTAATTTGAATTCTTCAGGAACTGAATAATTGTTAATTTCTGGAATCTCATTTACGTCTTCTTGTGTAAAGACTGACAAAAATAGTCATTAAATAGAGAACACATTTCCAGTTCGTTATCCGTCAGCTGTCCATTCCCAATTTTCAGAGGTCCTACCTTTTCCCTCACCTTCGTCCTGTACACTTGAAAGAACCCTTTTGGATTAGTCTTTGATTCATTAGCAACCTTAATCTCATAGTCACGTTTAGCCTTTCTAATCCCCTTTTTTACTTCTCTTTTCAACTGAACATATTGGTCAATAAGGTTAACATCTCCTCTTTTGATGCGCCTATAAATTCCTCTTTTCTCCCTAATAAATGTTTTAGCCTCCTGTTAATCCATTTGGGATCGTTATTATTTGACCTAAATTCTCTCTGGGGAATAAACATACTCTGTGCACGTTGTACATTATTAAGAAACAAATCATAAACGCAGATCCCATCGTAATCGTTAGCTAGATTACCCCAGTCGAGATTAGACAGGTGTTCCCTAAGTCCAATATAATCGGCAGAACGAAAATCAGGAACTTTACCGTATTATCCCTATTCTCGTACTCCCATGTAATATTAAAAGTAATGGATTTGTGATCACTAGCTCCAAGCTCTTCAGTGATCTCCAGATTATTTACAAGAGTTTCTTTATTTGACAAGACTAGGTCGAGCAAATTATTACCTCTGGTAGGCTCCGTCACACACTGCTTCAGAAAACAGTCCTGAACTACTTCCATAAAGTCACTGGACTCCAGATTACCGGTCAAAGAAGTCCAGTCAATTTGACTAAAGTTAAAATCCCTACTAACACTACGTTATTGTGCCTAGAAGCCCTAACAATTTCGTCCCAAAGAAGTCTCCTCTATCGTGATCCAAGCCTGGAGGTCGGTATATTACACCTAGAATCAGTTTTCTTGACCTTCTAGAAACTCTACCCAAACAGATTCTGTTAATGATCCATCTATTTTTATGCCTGTTTTTATGCAGCAATTTATATTTTCTCGTACATACAATGCAACTCCACCCCTTTCCCATTATATCTATCTACATGGAACAACTTAAACCCCTGAATATGACACTCAGCAATCATATCCCGACTCTTGGTATTATACCATGTTTCAGTTATTGCAATGACATCAAAGTTCCCAGCACATGCTACCAAACGTAATTCGTTAATTTTATTTCTGGCGCTTCGACAGTTAGTATAAAATACATTGATATGTATCTTCTTGTGAACCTTTTCAGCTTTTGTTTTACACAATTTCTGTTACTATCATTACCCTGTGTCACTCGATTACTGTTATTGTTATGATTTATGATATCAAAGCCTGAATCAATATTTTGGCCCTCATTATTTACCATTCCTAAACCCATACCTCTAACTAATCCTAGTTTAAAGCCCTAACAACATCCTCAACTGAGCTAGAGAGAAATTCTACACCTGCCCTGGATAAGTGAACCCCATCCCTGGCATACATGTCATTTCGGCCATAGAAGTGGTCCCAGTTGTCAATGAATGGGACTGCATTATCCTTACAGTGTTTGTCCAGCCAGCAATTTATACCAATCGCTCTGGACAGCCATTCATTTCCAACACCCCTTCTTGGCAAAATGCCACATATAACAGGGCTCCCTCCCTTCTTCCTAATGATGTCTATTGCTGCCTTATACCTACTAACTAAATCCTCACTTCTACGCTTGGATACATCATTGCCTCCAGCACTGAGGCAGATAATAGGATTGATCCCATTACCATGCATGATGTTGTCAAGTCGGCTAACAATGTCTTCCATCCCAGCCCCAGGAAAGCAAACCCTCTGTCTCCTACTCCTATCTTTCAAGCAGAAGGCCCTATCCATATATCTAACTTGGCTATCCCCAACAACAACAATGTTTTTACCTTCCTTGGTACAGGTTTCGTCGTGACGTTCCCAGTAGTGACTCAGCATTCTTAGGGTAAATCAGAGGAAAAGGGTTCGGAGTTTCCAAGCAGCTCCTTTTTTTCGTGTTACTAAAGCCTTGACGAGGAATTCAGTGATATGAGCAAATTCGCTGATGACAGAAGATAGGTGGATAATTATTCATAGTGTCAGTGAACTTCAGGAGGATTTGACAAACTTAATTCTGGTCAGAAAAGTGGCAGATGCAGTTCAATGTAGATAAATGTCAAGGTTCTGAAGCTCGGAGTGTCCATAACCCAAGCACTTATAAGTTAAATTACGTAGAACTTAGCCATACAGATTGCGAGAAGGACTTGGTGGTTATGGTAAGCAGCAACCTTAAACCAAGACAGCAATGCCTAAGCGTACGTAATAAGGCAAATAGATTACTGGAATTTATATCAAGAAGTGTTAGCAACAGAAGTCCAGAGGTTATATTACAGCTTTATACATCATTAGTAAGGCCTCACCTAGATTACGCAGCTCAGTTCTGGTCTCCATATTACAGAATGGACATAAATTCGTTAGAAAACATTCAGCGTAGAATGACTAAATTAATACATAGCATTAGAAATCTTCCTTACGAAGAAAGATTGAAGACCTAAATTACATTCACTTGTAAGACGTAGAATGAGGGAGACATGATCGAGGTATACAAGTGGAAAATGGGTATTAACAAAGGGGATATAAATAAGGTCTTAAGGATATCTCTCCAAGAGAGAACCCTCAATAATGGATTCAAGTTAGACAAGTTTAGATTTAGAAAGGATATAGGAAAGTATTGGTTTGGAAATAGGGTAGTTGATGAGTGGAACAGTCTGCCTAGTAGGGTTATTGAAGCTAGGACCTTGGGTAGTTTCAAATTTAGGTTGGATAAATTTATGAGTGAGAGGTTGGATTTGAGTGGGACTCGCGCATGAGTGGGTAGAATTGTCAAAGCTTATTTCTTGGGTAGCATTGAAAATTGGGTTGAGCAAGTGTTCTGTTAGTGGGACGGATTGTGAAGGACCTGCCTAGTATGGGCCAACAGGCCTGCTGCAGTGTTCCTCCTTATGTTCTTATGTTCTTAAAGCTGTTATAACCTCTGACTTCTGTTGCTAACACTTCTTGATATAAATGCCCAGTAATCTCCTTGATTTTGCCATTATCGTTCTTATTACGTACGCTTAGGCATTGCTGTCTTGGTTTAAGGTTGCTGCTTACCATCACCCCCAAGTCCTTCTCGCAATCTGTATGGCTAAGTTCTACGTTATTTAACTTATAAGTGCTTGGGTTATGGACACTCCCGAGCTTCAGAACCTTGCATTTATCTACATTGAACTGCATCTGCCACTTTTCTGACCACGAATTAAGTTTGTCTAAATCTTCCTGAAGTTCTATGACATCTATGTTTTAATCAATTATCCTACCTATCTTCGTGTCGTCGGCGAATTTGCTCATATCACTAGTAATTCCCTCGTCAAGGTCATTGATATATATTATAAATAACAATGGGCCTAAGATCCCTGTGGAACACCACTTGGTACAAGTCCCCATTCGGATTTAACCCCATTTATGCACACTCTGCTTCCTATTGGTGAGCCATGACTCGATCCATGACAGCACTTTTCCCCCAATGATATGAGCTGCCACTTTCTTTAACAGTCTCGGGTGCGGTACTCTATCAAAAGCCTTACTAAAGTCTAAATAAACAATATCGAATTCTTTATCGTGATCAACAGCCTCAAAAGCTTTAGTGAAGAAGGTTAATAAATTAGATAGGCAGGAACGGCCCCTCGTGAATCCATGCTGAGTATCATTAATCAAATTATGGTTATCTAGATGGCTTCTAATAATATCAGCTATAATTGACTCTAGTAATTTGCCTACAATTGAGGTCAGGCTTATTGGGCGGTAATTTGATGGTAGTGACTTGTCCCCTGCTTTAAAAATAGGAATTACATTAGCCATCTTCCACATATCAGACACTACACCTGTTTGAAGAGATAAATTAAAAATGTTAGATATTGGTTCACAGAGTTCCATTTTGCATTCCTTAAGAACCCTTGCAAAAAGCTCATCAGGACCCGGCGATATATTTTGATTCAGTCGGTCTAGTTGTTTCCTAACCATTTCGCTAGTGACTGTGATATTACATAATTTATCTTCTTCTGGGCCTCTGTAAAAATTAATTACTGGGATATTATTAATGTCTTCCTGTGTGAAAACCGAGAGAAAATAATTATTAAAAATAGAGCACATATCATTCTCCTTGTCAGTAAGATGCCCAAAGTTATTTTTAATGGGACCTATCTTATCCCTAACTTTTGTTCTATAAACCTGGAAAAAACTTTTTGGGTTAGTTTTTGAATCCCTAGCAACTTTAATTTCATAGTCCCGTTTAGCTTTTCTTATTCCCTTTTTAACGTCCCTCTTAATGTCAGTATACTGATTTATAAGATGACCCTCACCTCTTTTTATGCGCCTATAAATTCCTTTCTTCTGCCCTAAAAGATACTTAAGCCTATTATTCATCCATTTTGGGTCATTTCTACTAGATCTAATTTCTTTATACGGGATAAATGTTCTTTGGGCAGCCTGTATAGTGTTAAGAAAACTGTCATATTGATACCTCTCTTCGTCACCCCAGTCCACAGTTGATAAGTGTTCTCTAAGTCCATTATAATCTGCTAAGCGAAAATCTGGGACCGTTACTGAATTATCCCTACTATCATACATCTATTCAATGCTAAAGGTAATTGACTTGTGGTCGCTTGAGCCGAGTTCCTCTGTAATTTCTAAATTATTAACAAGGGTTTCCTTGCTTGCCAGAACCAAGTCAAGTAGGTTATTTCCCTTGTAGGTTCTGTTACAAACTGCTTCAAAAACAATCCTGAACTACTTCTAAAAAGTCGTTAGATTCTAAATTCCCTGTCAAGAAATTCCAATCAATCTGACTAAAGTTAAAGTCCCCTAGAATTACTACGTTATCGTGCCTTGTGGCCTTAACAATTTCCTCCCAAAGTAGTCCCCCTTGTTCCCTATCTAAGTTTGGAGGACGGTAAATCACGCCTAAAATAAATTTTTCACACCCCTCTGAAAATTCTATCCAGACAGTCTCTGTATGTGTTAATTCAGGCTTTATACCCGTTTTTATACAACAATTTAAATGATCACGGACATAGAGTGCCACCCCACCCCCCTTCCCGATACTTCTGTCTACTTGGAACAATTGAAAACCCTGAATGTGACATTCGGCAGGCAAGTCCCGATTTTTCATATTAAACCATGTCTCAGTTATTGCAAAAACATCAATATTACCTGTACTTGCAACGAATCTCAACTCGTCCATCTTATTCCTAGCACTACGACTATTGGTGTAATAAATATTTAAAGACCCTCCTTTCTCTTTACCCTTCCTGCTCATTTCTGTTTTTCCACCATACCTATTACTGTCCTTGTCATATAGTGTCACTAGCTTTCCACTGTCCACCTTTTTCTGCCTATTACTTTTTCTCCTAGAACTTATAATATTACAACACTGGGACTTCACTGTTTTCCCCCCAAAACCCATACCACTAACTATTTCTAGTTTAAAGCCCTAACAGCTCCCTCCACTGCAGTTGCCAGTGCCCATACCCCAGACCTGGATAAGTGTACCCTATCCCTGGCATACATGTCATTTCTGCCATAGAAGAGGTCCCAGTTGTCAATGAATGTTACTGAATTTTCCTTACAGTATTTGTCCAGCCAGCAATTGACACCAATTGCCCTGGACAGCCATTCATTTGCAACTCCTCTCCTTGGCAAAATACCACATATGACAGGGTTCCCACCCTTCTTCCTAATTATGTCTATTGCTGACCTATACCTGCTAGTCAGGTCCTCACTCCTACGTCTGCCAACATCGTTGCCTCCAGCACTGAGACATATAATAGGATTGCTCCCATTACCTCTCATGATGTCGTCCAGACGGCTAACAATATCCTCCATCCCAGCCCCAGGAAAGCAAACCCTCTGTCTCCTGCTCCTATCATTCAAACAGAAAGCCCTATCCATGTATCTAACCTGGCTATCCCCAACAATAACAATGTTTTTACCTTCCTTTGTGTCGTTCGTCGTGACGTTCCCAGTAGTCGACTCACATTCATCGGGTACCACTGCCCAGGTTCCCTTCTTGACCTGAGGACTCACAACAGGAGGACTACTACGTATCCTCTTGTTTTCCTCCGTCAATCGCCGTATCTCAAGCTTCGCTACCCTCAATTCCTCTTTAAGCTGCTGGTAAAGTTGCTCAATGGACGGCATCTTGGTTCACTTCACAGAGCAAAAGTGGTTCAGTCCACAGGGAACCCTAGACCCTAGACCTCGTCAAGGTCATTTATATATATTATAAACAACAACGGGCCCAAAACCGATCCCTGAGGAACGCCACTTGTTACAGATCCCCACTCCGATTTAACCCCATTTATACACACCCTCTGCTTCCTATTGGTGAGCCATGACTCGATCCATGACAACACTTTTCCCCCAATGCCATGAGCAGCCACTTTCTTTAACAGTCTCTGATGTGGTACTCTATCAAAAGCCTTACTAAAATCCAAATAAACAATATCGAATTCTTTATCATTATTAACTGCCTCAAAAGCCTTACTGAAAAAAATTAATAAATTAGTTAGGCAGGAACGGCCCCTGGTGAATCCATGCTGAGTATCATTAATCAAATTATGCCTATCGAGATGGCTTCTTATGTTATCAGCTATAATCGACTCTAGTAATTTGCCTACAATTGATGTTAGACTTATTGGGCGGTAATTTGATGGTAACGACTTGTCCCCTGCTTTAAAAATAGGAATTACATTAGCCATCTTCCACGTATCCGACACTACACCTGTTTGAAGAGATAGGTTAAAAATGTTAGTTAAGGGTTCACAGAGTTCCATTTTGCATTCCTTAAGAACCCTTGAAAAAAGCTCATCAGGACCAGGCGATTTATTTTGCTTCAAACGGTCTATCTGTTTGATAACCATTTCACTAGTGACTGTGATACTACATAATTTATCTTCTTCAGGCCCACTAAAATACCTAGTTCTCCTGCCTTCGTGACCTGTTCTCCTGCCTAGTAGTGGTGACCTGTTCTCCTGCCTATTAGTGGTGACCTGTTCTCCTGCCTAGTAGTGGTGACCTGTTCTTAGCTCAGTGAAGACGTGTCTAGTGTACTCCCTGTGGACTGAACCAAGATGCCCCCTATTGAGCAACTTGACCAGCAGCTTAAGGAGGAATTGAGGGTAGCGAAGCTTGAGATATGGCGATTGACGGAGGAAAACAAGAGGATTCGTAGTAGTCCTCCTGTTGTGAGTCCTCAGGTCAAGAAGGGAACCTTGGCAGTGGCCGGACAGCATGGGACGAAGTTGAAGATCAAGAAACGAATGGAGAGGTAGTAACGACGAAGAAGAAAGAGACTGCTGTGGAAACTTCGAACTCCTTTTCTGTGCTACCAGACGAATGTGAGTCGACTACTGGGAACGTCACGACGAACTGTACCAAGGAAGGTAAAAACATTGTCGTTGTTGGGGATAGCCAAGTTAGATATATGGATAGGGCCTTCTGCTTGAAAGATAGGAGTAGGAGACAGAGGGTTTGCTTTCCTGGGGCTGGGATGGAAGACATTGTTAGCCGGCTTGACAACATCATGCATGGTAATGGGATCAATCCTATTATCTGCCTCAGTGCTGGAGGCAATGATGTATCCAAGCGTAGAAGTGAGGATTTAGTTAGTAGGTATAAGGCAGCAATAGACATCATTAGGAAGAAGGGAGGGAGCCCTGTTATATGTGGCATTTTGCCAAGAAGGGGTGTTGGAAATGAATGGCTGTCCAGAGCGATTGGTATAAATTGCTGGCTGGACAAACACTGTAAGGATAATGCAGTCCCATTCATTGACAACTGGGACCACTTCTATGGCCGAAATGACATGTATGCCAGGGATGGGGTTCACTTATCCAGGGAAGGTGTAGGATTTCTCCTAGCTCAGTTGAGGATGTTGTTAGGGCTTTAAACTAGGATTAGTTAGAGGTATGGGTTTAGGAATGGTAAATAATGAGGGCCAAAATATTGATTCAGGCTTTGATATCATAAATCATAACAATAACAGTAATCGAGTGACACAGGGTAATGATAGTAACAGAAATTGTGTAAAACAAAAGCTGAAAAAGGTTCACAAGAAGATACATATCAATGTATTTTATACTAACTGTCGAAGCGCCAGAAATAAAATTAACGAATTACGTTTGGTAGCATGTGCTGGGAACTTTGATGTCATTGCAATAACTGAAACATGGTATAATACCAAGAGTCGGGATATGATTGCTGAGTGTCATATTCAGGGGTTTAAGTTGTTCCATGTAGATAGATATAATGGGAAAGGGGTGGAGTTGCATTGTATGTACGAGAAAATATAAATTGCTGCATAAAAACAGGCATAAAAATAGATGGATCATTAACAGAATCTGTTTGGGTAGAGTTTCTAGAAGGTCAAGAAAAACTGATTCTAGGTGTAATATACCGACCTCCAGGCTTGGATCACGATAGAGGGAGACTTCTTTGGGACGAAATTGTTAGGGCTTCTAGGCACAATAACGTAGTGATAGTAGGGGATTTTAACTTTAGTCAAATTGACTGGACTTCTTTGACCGGTAATCTGGAGTCCAGTGACTTTATGGAAGTAGTTCAGGACTGTTTTCTGAAGCAGTGTGTGACGGAGCCTACCAGAGGTAATAATTTGCTCGACCTAGTCTTGTCAAATAAAGAAACTCTTGTAAATAATCTGGAGATCACTGAAGAGCTTGGAGCTAGTGATCACAAATCCATTACTTTTAATATTACATGGGAGTACGAGAATAGGGATAATACGGTAAAAGTTCCTGATTTTCGTTCTGCCGATTATATTGGACTTAGGGAACACCTGTCTAATCTCGACTGGGGTAATCTAGCTAACGATTACGATGGGATCTGCGTTTATGATTTTTTTCTTAATAATGTACAACGTGCACAGAGTATGTTTATTCCCCAGAGAGAATTTAGGTCAAATAATAACGATCCCAAATGGATTAACAGGAGGCTAAAACATCTATTAGGGAGAAAAGAGGAATTTATAGGCGCATCAAAAGAGGAGATGTTAACCTTATTGACCAATATGTTCAGTTGAAAAGAGAAGTAAAAAGGGATTAGAAAGGCTAAACGTGACTATGAGATTAAGGTTGCTAATGAATCAAAGACTAATCCAAAAGGGTTCTTTCAAGTGTACAGGACGAAGGTGAGGAAAAGGTAGGACCTCTGAAAATTGGGAATGGACAGCTGACGGATAACGAACTGGAAAGTGTTCTATTTAATGACTATTTTTGTCAGTCTTTACAAGAAGACGTAAATGAGATTCAGAAATTAACAATTATTCAGTTCCTGAAGAATTCAATTAACTAATATTACTGTCACGAGGAATGGTATCAAACAGATAGATAAACTGAAGTGAGACGACTTGTTCCAGGGTAAAGATGCTAAATGGACTTGAGCAGTGACAGCGACTGACTGAGGAAAACAAGAGGATTCGTAGTAATCCTCCTGTTGAGAATCCTCAAGCCAGGAAAGGAACCTGGACAGTGGCTAAAACGCATGGGACAAGAGGACGGGTGGAGAGGTAGAAACAACGAAGACCCAGGAGAATGTTGTGGAAACATCGAACCCATTCTCCGTGCTACCCGATGAATGTGAGTCGACTTCTGGGAGCGTCACGACGAAAGACACAAAGGAAGGTAAAAACATTGTTGTTGTTGGGGACAGTCAGGTTAGGTACATGGATAGGGCTTTCTGTTTGATTGATAGGAGTAGGAGACAGAGGGTTTGCTTTCCTGGGGCTGGGATGGAGGATATTGTTAGCCGTCTGGACGACATCATGAGAGGTAATGGGAGCAATCCTATTATCTGTCTCAGTGCTGGAGGCAACGATGTTGGCAGACGTAGGAGTGAGGACCTGACTAGCAGGTTTAGGTCAGCAATAGACATAATTAGGAAGAAGGGTGGGAACCCTGTCATATGTGGTATTTTGCCAAGGAGAGGAGTTGAATGAATGGTGTCCAGGGCAATTGGTGTCAATTGCTGGCTGGACAAATACTGTAAGGAAAATTCAGTAACATTCATTGACAACTGGGACCTCTTCTATGGCAGAAATGACATGTATGCCAGGGATGGGGTTCACTTATCCAGGTCTGGGGTGGGGGCACTGGCAACTGCAGTGGAGGGAGCTGTTAGGGCTTTAAACTAGAAATAGTTAGTGGTATGGGTTTTGGGGGAAAACAGAGAAGTCCCAGTGTAGTAATATTATAAGTTGTAGGAGAACTAGTAATAGGCAGAATAAGGTGGATAGTGGAAAGCTAGTGACACTAGATGACAAGGACAGTAATAGGTATAGTGGAAAAACAGAGATGAGCAGGAAGGGTAAAGAGAAAGGAGGGTCTCTAAATATATATTACACCAATAGTCGTAGTGCTAGGAATAAGATGGACGAGTTGAGATTAGTTGCAAGTACGGGTAATATTGATGTTTTTGCAATAACTGAGACATGGTTTAATATGAAAAATCGGGACTTGCCTGCCGAATGTCACATTCAGGGTTTTAAATTGTTCCAAGTAGACAGAAGTATCGGGAAAGGGGTGGGGTGGCACTCTATGTCCGTGATCATTTAAATTGTTGCATAAAAACGGGTATAAAGTCTGAATTAACACATACAGAGTCTGTCTGGATAGAATTTTCAGAGGGGTGTGAAAATTGATTTTAGGCGTGATTTACCGTCCTCCAAACTTAGATAGGGAACAAGGGAGACTACTTTGGGAGGAAATTGTTAAGGCCACAAGACACGATAACGTAGTAATTCTAGGGATTTTAACTTTAGTCAGATTGATTGGAATTTCATGACAGGGAATTTAGAATCTAACGACTTTTTAGAAGTAGTTCAGGATTGCTTTTGAAGCAGTTTGTAACAGAACCTACAAGGGGAAATAACCTACTTGACTTGGTTCTGGCAAGCAAGGAAACCCTTGTTAATAATTTAGAAATTACAGAGGAACTCGGCTCAAGCGACCACAAGTCAATTACCTTTAGCATTGAATGGATGTATGATAGTAGGGATAATTCAGTAATGGTCCCAGATTTTCGCTTAGCAGATTATAATGGACTTAGAGAACACTTATCAACTGTGGACTGGGGTGAAGAAGAGAGGTATCAATATGACAGTTTTCTTAACACTATACAGGCTGCCCAAAGAACATTTATCCCGTATAAAGAAATTAGATCAAGTAGAAATGACCCAAAATGGATGAATAATAGGCTCAAATATCTTTTAGGGCAGAAGAAAGGAATTTATAGGCGCATAAAAAGAGGTGAGGGTCATCTTATAAATCAGTATACTGACATTAAGAGGGACGTTAAAAAGGAATAAGAAAAGCTAAACGGGACTATGAAATTAAAGTTGCTAGGATTCAAAACTAACCCAAAAAGTTTTTTCCAGGTTTATAGAACAAAAGTTAGGGATAAGATAGGTCCCCTTAAAAATAACTTTGGGCATCTTACTGACAAGGAGAATGATATGTGCTCTATTTTAATAATTATTTTCTCTCGGTTTTCACACAGGAAGACATTAATAATATCCCAGTAATTAATTTTTACAGAGGCCCAGAAGAAGATAAATTATGTAATATCACAGTCACTAGCGAAATGATTATGAAACAGCTGGACCGACTGAAACAAAATAAATCGCCGGGTCCTGATGAGCTTTTGCAAGGGTTCTTAAGGAATGAAAAATGGAACTCTGTGAACCAATATCTAACATTTTTAATTTATCTCTTCAAACAGGTGTAGTGTCTGATATGTGGAAGATGGCTAATGTAATTCCTATTTTTAAAGCAGGGGACAAGTCACTACCGTCAAACTACCGCCCAATAAGCCTGACCTCAATTGTAGGCAAATTACTAGAGTCAATTATAGCTGATATTATTAGAAGCCATCTAGATAACCATAATTTGATTAATGATACCCAGCATGGATTCACGAGGGGCCGTTCCTGCCTATCTAATTTATTAACCTTCTTCAGTAAAGCTTTTGAGGCTGTTGATCACGATAAAGAATTCGATATTGTTTATTTAGACTTTAGTAAGGCTTTTGATAGAGTACCGCACCAGAGACTGTTAAAGAAAGTGGCAGCTCATGGCATTGGGGAAAAGTGCTGTCATGGATCGAGTCATGGCTCACCAATAGGAAGCAGAGAGTGTGCATAAATGGGGTTAAATCCGAATGGGGACTTGTAACAAGTGGTGTTCCACAGGGATCAGTCTTAGGCCCATTGTTATTTATAATATATATCAATGACCTTGATGAGGGAATTACTAGTGATATGAGCAAATTCGCCGACGACACGAAGATAGGTAGGATAATTGATTCAAACATAGATGTCATAGAACTTCAGGAAGATTTAGACAAACTTAATTCGTGGTCAGAAAAGTGGCAGATGCAGTTCAATGTAGATAAATGCAAGGTTCTGAAGCTCGGGAGTGTCCATAACCCAAGCACTTATAAGTTAAATAACGTAGAACTTAGCCATACAGATTGCGAGAAGGACTTGGGGTGATGGTAAGCAGCAACCTTAAACCAAGACAGCAATGCCTAAGCGTACGTAATAAGGCAAATAGATTACTGGGATTTATATCAAGAAGTGTTAGCAACAGAAGTCCAGAGGTTATATTACAGCTTTATACATCATTAGTAAGGCCTCACCTAGATTACGCAGCTCAGTTCTGGTCTCCATATTACAGAATGGACATAAATTCGTTAGAAAACATTCAGCGTAGAATGACTAAATTAATACATAGCATTAGAAATCTTCCTTACGAAGAAAGATTGAAGACCCTAAAATTACATTCACTTGTGAGACGTAGAATGAGGGGAGACATGATCGAGGTATACAAGTGGAAAATGGGTATTAACAAAGGGGATATAAATAAGGTCTTGAGGATATCTCTCCAAGAGAGAACCCGCAATAATGGATTCAAGTTAGATAAGTTTAGATTTAGAAAGGATATAGGAAAATATTGGTTTGTAAATAGGGTAGTTGATGAGTGGAACAGTCTGCCTAGTAGGGTTATTGAAGCTAGGACCTTGGGTAGTTTCAAATTTAGGTTGGATAAATTCATGAGTGAGAGGGGTTGGATTTGAGTGGGACTCGCGCATGAGTGGGTAGAATTGTCAAAGCTTATTTCTTGGGTAGCATTGAAAATTGGGTTGAGCAAATATTCTGTTAGTGGGACGGATTGTGAAGGACCTGCCTAGTATGGGCCAACAGGCCTGCTGCAGTGTTCCTCCTTTCTTATGTTCTTATGTTCTTATGTACTGTCACGAGGGACATGGTTATCAAACAGATAGATAAACTGAAGCATGGGTTTACGAGAGGTCGTTCCTGCCTGACAAATTTACTGACGTTTTTCAATAAAACATTTGAGGCAGTAGACAGTGATAAAGAATATGATATAGTTTACTTGGATTTCAGTAAGGCCTTCGATAGAGTACCTCACAAGAGACTCTTAAGAAAGGTGGCAGCTCATGGTATAGGAGGTAAAGTTCTAGCATGGATAGAGGCATGGCTTACCAATAGAAAGCAGAGAGTTTCCATTAATGGGGTCAAATCTGAATGGGGATTTGTCACTAGTGGCGTTCCACAAGGATCAGTTTTGGGCCCATTGTTGTTGATAATTTACATAAATGACCTTGATGAAGGAATTGCAAGTGACATGAGTAAATTTGCTGATGATACAAAAATAGGCCGTATAATTCATTCTGAGGAGGATACCAGTGAACTCCAGGAGGATTTGGATAAATTAATGTCTTGGTCTGAAAAGTGGCAGATGAAGTTCAATTTGGACAAGTGTAAGGTGCTAGTCGTTGGTAATGAAAATAACCCTCGAATTTATAAACTAGGTGAAGTTGAGCTTGATCATACAGAATGTGAAAAAGACTTGGGAGTCATGGTAAGCAGAAATCTAAAGCCAACACAACAGTGCCTAAGTGTGCGCAATAAGGCTAACAAATTAAGAACATAAGAACATAAGAAAGGAGGAACACTGCAGCAGGCCTGTTGGCCCATACTAGGCAGGTCCTTCACAATCCGTCCCACTAACAGAATATTTGCTCAACCCAATTTTCAATGCTACCCAAGAAATAAGCTTTGACAATTCTACCCACTCATGCGCGAGTCATAAGAACATAAGAAAGGAGGAACACTGCAGCAGGCCTGTTGGCCCATACTAGGCAGGTCCTTCACAATCCATCCCACTAACAGAATATTTGCTCAACCCAATTTTCAAAGCTACCCAAGAAATAAGCTTTGACAATTCTACCCACTCATGCGCGAGTCCCACTCAAATCCAACCCCTCTCACTCATGAATTTATCCAACCTAAATTTGAAACTACCCAAGGTCCTAGCTTCAATAACCCTACTAGGCAGTCTGTTCCACTCATCAACTACCCTATTTCCAAACCAATACTTTCCTATATCCTTTCTAAATCTAAACTTATCTAACTTGAATCCATTATTGCGGGTTCTCTCTTGGAGAGATATCCTCAAGACGACTATTGGTGTAATATATATTTAAAGACCCTCTTTTCTCTTTAACCTTCCTGCTCATTTCTGTTTTTCCACTATACCTATTACTGTCCTTGTCATCTAGTGTCACTAGCTTTCCACTGTCCACCTTTTTCTGTCTATTACTAGTTCTCCTAGAACTTATAATATTACTACACTGGGACTTCACTGTTTTCCCCCCAAAACCCATACCACTAACGATTTCTAGTGGTATGATTCTATTAACTCAAGTGCGAGTCCCACTCAAATCCAACCCCTCTCACTCATGTATTTATCCAACCTAAATTTGAAACTACCCAAGGTCCTTGCTTCAATGACCCTACTAGGCAGACTGTTCCACTCATCAACTACCCTATTTCCAAACCAATATTTTCCTATATCCTTTCTAAATCTTAACTTATCCAATTTGAATCCATTATTGCGGGTTCTCTCTTGGAGAGATATCCTCAAGACCTTATTTATATCCCCCTTATTAATACCCATCTTCCACTTATATACCTCGATCATGTCTCCCCTCATTCTTCGTCTTACAAGTGAATGTAATTTAAGGGTCTTCAATCTTTCTTCATACGGAAGATTTTTAATGCTATGAATTAACTTTGTCATTCGTCGCTGAATGTTTTCGATCATATGTTAGTAAAGTGACGTGTTTATTGTCAGCCAGCTTCAGGAGCTTTCTCAAGCCGCTTGTAACGGTTGAGAAAGCTCCCTGGAGAGCGAAACGTTGCCACAATAAAATGTCACATTAGTTGCATTTGTGTCCTTTACTTAACATATTGTCGGTAATTCTACCAATATTATAACGAATTTATATCCATTCTGTAAAATGGAGACCAGAACTGAGCTGCATAATCTATGACTCTTGTAGCGAGAATGTGTGACTCTTGTAGCGTCTTGTAGTTCCGTCTTCATATTTTTGAGAGCTTTCTCATGATATACTTTCCGTCAGCATCATTAATCTTCCTCTTGTCCTCATCTGCCTCTGATACCTCCATCATATTCTCCTGCATCTGTATGTAGATCTATAAGCTTATCCCCACACTTTGTCCTTTATATATTTGAACCCAGTGAACACCACTTCCTCTCACACGTACCTGACGGACTGGACTTACGGACTTTACTTACCCTCGTATTCTTTTTATTCTAAACTTAAATGCTTTTGTCTCCAAAACTTAATCATCTCTATGGCCTTACCACTTAAACATAATTAAAATAAACGTTGTTAAACATAATTAAATAAAGAAACCGATTGTCAATTTAAAACCTTAATTTTTACTTGTTGCTTAACGTCAGCTTTTTTTTTATATACATTTTGTGTTTTTCTTAAATTTTATTTTTATTTTAATTTAAGTTTAGGAATTTTAAGTAGGTAGGTTAGGTCAGGTTGGGTGAGGTCGTTAGGTTTTAGTACATAATCCAGTAAATGCTAATAAAAACAATTCACGATGCGACTAGGAACGAGTTTGTGAAGGAAAATAGGAAACGAACAATTTGAGCAGTGACTCTTGTAGCGAGAATGTGTGACTCTTGTAGCGAGAATGTGTGACTCTTGTAGCGAGAATGTGTGACTCTTGTAGGAGAATGTGTGACTCTTGTAGCGAGAATGTGGACTCTTGTAGCGAGAATGTGTGACTCTTGTAGCGAGAATGTGTGACTCTTGTAGCGAGAATGTGTGACTCTTGTAGCGAGAATGTGTGACTTTGTAGCGAGAATGTGTGACTCTTGTAGCGAGAATGTGTGACTCTTGTAGCAGAATGTGTGACTCTTGTAGCGAGAATGTGTGACTCTTGTAGTGAGAATGTGTGACTCTTGTAGCGAGAATGTGGACCTGACTTAACTCAGTGAAGACGTGTCTTGTGTTCTCTCTGTGGACTGAACCATCTTTGCTCGGTGAAGACTTTTTTACTATGCTTCCGTTATTAGCTACCTGAGATTGGATGATGGTTTCCCTCGACTACGAGCAGCTGTATCTCAAAATGAAGGCGGAATTAACGGAAGCTAGAAGAGAGATTCAACGTTTGAAGGGTATATGCAAGGATTATCCCCGGAACAATGTCGCTGATAATCAGACCAACGAATGGATGCTAGTCTGTTCTGAAGGGACGAAGCTGAAGTTGAAGAAGGTCCAGGAGACTGCTGTGAAACCAGCAACTCTTTTTCCTTGTTATCAGACGAATGTGAAGACATCCCAGCGAAGACCATCTCTACAAAGACCGTCGAGAACGTCATGCACACCGCCAGTCGAGGTAAGAACATTGTTTTAGTTGGGGATAGTCAGATTAAGTTTATGGATAGGGAATTTTGTCTTAAGGATAGGAATAGGAGGCAGAGGGTGTGTTATCCTGGGGCTGGGATGAAGGATATTGTTAGCCGTCTGGACGACATCATGAGAGGTAATGGGAGCAATCCTATTATCTGTCTCAGTGCTGGAGGCAACGATGTTGGCAGACGTAGGAGTGAGGAGCTGATTAGCAGCTATAGGTCAGCAATAGACATAATTAGGAAGAAGGGTGGGAACCCTGTCATATGTGGTATTTTGCCAAGGAGAGGAGTTGGAAATGAATGGCTGTCCAGGGCAATTGGTGTCAATTGCTGGCTGGACAAATACTGTAAGGAAAATGCAGTAACATTCATTGACAACTGGGACCTCTTCTATGGCAGAAATGACATGTATGCCAGCGATGGGGTTCACTTATCTAGGTCTGGGGTGGGGGCACTGGCAACTGCAGTGGAGGGAGCTGTTAGGGCTTTAAACTAGAAAAGGTTAGTGGTATGGGTTATGGGGGGAAAACAGTGAAGTCCCAGTGTAGTAATGTTATAAATTCTAGAGGAACTAGTAATAGGCAGAATAAGGTGGGTATTGAAAAGCCAGTGGCACTAGGTGAAAAGGACAGTAATAGGTATAGTGGAAAAACAGATATGAGCAGGAAGGGTAAAGAGAAAGGAGGGTCTTTAAATGTATATTACACCAATAGACGTAGTGCTAGGAATAAGATGGACGAGTTGAGATTAATTGCAAGTACAGGTAATATTGATGTTTTTTTGCAATAACTGAGACATGGTATAATATGAAAAATCGAGACTTGCCTGCCGAATGTCACATTCAGGGTTTTAAATTGTTCCAAGTAGACAGAAGTATCGGGAAGGGGGATGGGGTGGCACTCTTATGTCCGTGATCATTTAAATTGTTGCATAAAAACGGGTATAAAGTCTGAAATAACACATACAGAGACTGTCTGGATAGAATTTTCAGACTGGTGCGAAAAATTGATTTTAGACGTGATTTACCGTCCTCCAAACTTAGATAGGGAACAAGGGAGATTACTTTGGGAGGAAATTGTTAAGGCCACAAGGCACGATAACGTAGTAATTCTAGGGGACTTTACCTTTAGTCAGATTGATTGGAATTTCTTGACAGGGAATTTAGAATCTAACGACTTTTTAGAAGTAGTTCAGGATTGCTTTTTGAAGCAGTTTGTGACAGAACCTACAAGGGGAAATAACCTACTTGACTTGGTTCTGGCAAGCAAGGAAACCCTTGTTAATAATTTAGAAATTACAGAGGAACTCGGCTCAAGCGACCATAAGTCAATTAAATTTCGCATTGAATGGATGTATGATAGTAGGGATAATTCAGTAACGGTCCCAGATTTTCGCTTAGCAGATTATAATGGACTTAGAGAACACTTATCAACTGTGGACTGTGGTAACGAAGAGAGGTATCAATATGACAGTTTTCTTAACACTATACAGGCTGTAGATGAATGGTTCAGAGAACGACAAGTTAAAATAGAGACATATGAACATTGGGCTTTTGAGGAAGTTCACACAGTGGTCATCAGTCAATCAAGGAAAGGTGAAAGGAGGAGGTTTGAGGTTATCAGTCCCTCGACTCCAGGCCGAGGACTGATAACCTCAAACTCCTCCTCTCCTTACACCTTTCTACTTTGTATTGGACTGATGAAGCCACTGTGTGGCGAAACGTTTCCTCAATAAAGATACCCAAGTGTTGCATATGTGTCTAATTTATAACTATACAGGCTGCCCAAAGAACATTTATCCTGTATAAAGAAATTAGATCAAGTAGAAATGACCCAAAATATATGAATAATAGGCTCAAATATCTTTTAGGGCAGAAGAAAAGAATTTATAGGCACATAAAAAGAGGTGAGGAACATCTTATAAATCAGTATACTGACATTAAGAGGGACGTTAAAAGGGTATAAGAAAAGCTAAATGGGACTATGAAATTAAAGTGTAGGATTCGAAAACTAACCCAAAAGTTTTTTCCAGGTTTATAGAACAAAAGTTAGGATAAGATAGGTCTCCTTAAAGATAACTCTGGGCATCTTACTGACAAGGAGAATGATATGTGCTCTATTTTTAATAATTATTTTCTCTCTGTTTTCACGCAGGAAGATACTAATAATATCCCAGAATTTAATTTTTACAGAGGCACAGAAGAAGATAAATTATGTAATATCACAGTCACTAGTGAAATGGTTATGAAACAACTAGACCGACTGAAACAAAATAAATCGCCAGGTCCTGATGAGCTTTTTGCAAGGGTTCTTAAGGAATGCAAAATGGAACTCTGTGAACCAATATCTAACATTTTTAATTTATCTCTTCAAACAGGTGTAGTGTCTGATATGTGGAAGATGGCTAATGTAATTCTATTTTTAAAGCAAGGGACAAGTCACTACCGTCAAATTACCGCCCAATAAGCCTGACCTCAATTGTAGGCAAATTACTAGAGTCAATTATAGCTGATATTATTAGAAGCCATCTAGATAACCATAATTTGATTAATGATACTCAGCATGGATTCACGAGGGGCCGTTCCTGCCTATCTAATTTATTAACCTTCTTCACTAAAGCTTTTGAGGCTGTTGATCACGATAAAGAATTCGATATTGTTTATTTAGACTTTAGTAAGGCTTTTGATAGAGTACCGCACCAGAGACTGTTAAAGAAAGTGGCAGCTCATGGCATTGGGGGAAAAGTGCTGTCATGGATCGAGTCATGGCTCACCAATAGGAAGCAGAGAGTGTGCATAAATGGGGTTAAATCCGAATGGGGACTTGTAACAAGTGGTGTTCCACAGGGATCAGTCTTAGGCCCATTGTTATTTATAACATAAGAACATAAGAATGGAGGAACACTGCAGAAGGCCTACTGGCCCATACAAGGCAGGTCCTTATCAAAACCACCACTACCTAAGAATTTATTCCCGTACTCACGACACAAATCAAACCCAGCCCCTCCCACTCATATATTTGTCCAATCTCTTTTTAAAGCCACCCAAGGTCCTAGCCTCTATCACAGTACTCGGAAGATTGTTCCACGCATCTACAACTCTGTTCGAAAACCAGTACTTGCCTATGTCCTTTCTAAATCTAAATTTATCCAATTTAAATCCGTTATTTCTGGTTCTTACTTGGTTCGATATCCTCAGTATTTTATTAATATCTCCTTTGTTTATGCCCATCATCCACTTGTACACCTCGATGATATCTCCCCTCATTCTACGTCTCTCCAGAGAGTGGAGATTCAACGCTATAAGTCTATCTTCATACGGGAGATTTCTTATACTGTAAATCATTTTAGTCATTCTTCTTTGTATGTTCTCCAATGAATCTATATCCATCCTGTAGTAAGGAGACCAAAACTGAGCTGCATAATCCAAATGAGGTCTCACTAGTGATGTATAGAGCTGTAAAATAACTTTTGGACTTCTGTTGCTTATACTTCTTGAAATAAATCCTAGTAATCTGTTAGCCTTATTGCGCACACTTAGGCACTGTTGTCTTGCCTTTAGATTTCTGCTTACCATGACTCCCAAGTCTTTTTCACATTCTGTATGATCAAGCTCAACTTCACCTAGTTTATAAATTCGAGGGATATTTTCATTACCAACGACAAGCACCTTACACTTGTCCACATTGAACTTCATCTGCCACTTTTCAGACCAAGACATTAATTTATCCAAATCCTCCTGGAGTTCACTGTTATCCTCCTCAGAATGAATTATACGGCCTATTTTTTGTATCATCAGCAAATTTACTCATGTCACTTGCAATTCCTTCATCAAGGTCATTAATGTAAATTATGAACAACAATGGGCCCAAAACTGATCCTTGTGGAACGCCACTAGTGACAAATCCCCATTCAGATTTGACCCCATTAATGGAAACTCTCTGCTTTCTATTGGTAAGCCATGCCTCTATCCATGCTAGAACTTTACCTCCTATACCATGAGCTGCCACCTTTCTTAAGAGTCTCTTGTGAGGTACTCTATCGAAGGCCTTACTGAAATCCAAGTAAACTATATCATATTCTTTATCACTGTCTACTGCCTCAAATGTTTTATTGAAAAACGTCAGTAAATTTGTCAGGCAGGAACGACCTATCGTAAACCCATGCTGAGATTCATTAATCAAATTATGTTCTTCAAGGTGACTTCTGATAATATCAGCTATAATTGATTCTAATAATTTGCCTACTATAGACGTGAGGCTTATTGGACGGTAATTTGATGGAATGGACTTATCCCTGATTTGAATATAGGAACTACATTAGCTATCTTCCACATCTCTGGCACAACACCAGTTAGGATGGACGTATTAAACACATTCGTTAATGGCTGACTAAGTTCCATTTTGCATTCTTTAAGTACCCTGGAAAACAACTCGTCGGGTCCCGGGACTTATTTTGCTTCAGTTTATCTATCTGTTTGATAACCATGTCCCTCGTGACAGTAATATTAGTTAATTTGAATTCTTCAGGAACTGAATAATTGTTAATTTCTGGAATCTCATTTACGTCTTCTTGTGTAAAGACTGACAAAAATAGTCATTAAATAGAGAACACATTTCCAGTTCGTTATCCGTCAGCTGTCCATTCCCAATTTTCAGAGGTCCTACCTTTTCCTCACCTTCGTCCTGTACACTTGAAAGAACCC
>WNWK01027696.1:0-26054 GCA_009830355.1 Cherax destructor | reverse complement strand
TCCTGCCTCCCAACAATAAACTTGCCTCCCTCTCTCCTCTCCATCTTCCATACACCCAACAAGAGTCGCCAATAAAGGTAAGTGTGATGTTAAATGTTCATTTATACATGTTATTAATGCTTTATATTTATTTGTCATTTTTTTTCTGTATGTAAATCTATATTTAATCTCAAAAAAAATTTTTTTTGTTAATACTCCTGGGTGTCTTGAAATGGATTAATTGAATTTACATTATTTCTTAGGGGGAAAATGGCTTCAGTTTTGTTGATTTCAGTTTTATTCGATCCCTCTGGAACAGATTAAACAAAAAAACCGAGGTTTGACTGTACTACTCACCTCTCGCCCTACATTAAGACTACAAATATTTTAAGGTAAGTAATGAATGTCCTGTGTATGTATTTTATTTTTTATTGTGTTTTTTAATGCCTGGGTTCTATTACTAACTTTATAAGTTAGTGAAAAATTGTTGTCTGGCATTTATATGCATTTATAAGTGGAAAAATGGCATTCTGCTTTCGAGATGTCCACTTTCCGGCAGTACCCGGAACCAACCTCCGTAAAGGGGGGCCCCTTTGAAAGCACAACATGTCAGGGCATTGCAGGCAGACTAATGCTAATGCTTACACATTTTTAAAAAAACTAGACAGGTTAAAGAGTGGTAAATTTTAATTACTGTAATAATTAATAAGATTTATAGTAGTGATGGAAATAACAAATAATAGAATTACAATTAGTGAAATTTTAAATGATAAAAACAATACAGTTTTAAGTATACAGTGGATCCTCTTTTTTGTACAGCCCCCAAATTCGAACAATTATGAAAATTGTATTTTTGTAAGAGCTTTTGTAATTGTAATCTAATTTACATTCGTCCTTTTTTTTTTTTTTATTAACACATGGGCCGATTCCCACCAAGGCAGGGTGGCCCGAAAAAAAAACTTTCATCATCATTCACTCCATCACTGTCTTCCAGGGGGGGTTCTTTACACTACAGTTATAAAACTGCAACATTAACACCCCTCCTTCAGAGTGCAGACACTGTACTTCCCATCTCCAGGACTCAAGCCCCCGGCCTCCCGGGTTTTCCCCTGAATCCCTTCATAAATGTTACTTTGCTCACACTCCAACAGCACGTCGTATTAAAACTCTGGCAAGACAGTGAGGGGAGTGAAGGGATGATAAAAGTTTTTTTTTTTTGGGCCCCCCCTGCCTTGGTGGGAATGGGCCGATGTGTTAATAAAAAAAAAAAAAAATTGTCTCCATTCACCCCTATCAAATACGCACACGCATGCTTGCTGGAAACCCAAGCCCCTGCACCCAAAACCTTTTTTTCCCCCCTCCCCCCAAACCCTTTTCCCTGGGGCGACCCCTATCCCGCCTTCCCTCCACTACAGATTTATACACTCTTGAGGTCATTCTATTTCATTCCATTCTTTTACATGTCCAAACCACCTCAACAACCCCCCCTCAGCCCTCGGGATAATATTTTTGGGTAACCCCTCCAAATTTTCCCAAAACCCCAATTCTCTGCATTATATTCACACCACACATTGACCTCAGACATGACATCTCCACTGCCTCCAGCCTTCTCGTTGTGACATTCATCACCCATGCTTCACCCCCTATAAGAGTGTTGGTATAACTATACTCTCATACTTTCCCCCTTTTACTTCCATGGACAAATTTCCCCTTTGTCTCCACAGACCCCAAGTACCACTCCCCCTTTTTTCCCTCATCAATTCTATGATTCACCTCATCCTTCGTAGACCCATCTGCTGACATGTCCACTCTCAAATATCTGAATACATTCACCTCCTCCATACTATCTCTTTTAATCTGATATCCAATCTTTCGTCCCCCTAATTTTTTTGTTATCCTCATCACCTTACTCTTTCCTATATTCACTTTCAATTTTCTTCTTTTACATACCTTACCAAATTCATCCACCAACCTCTGCAACTTCTCTTCAAGATCCCCCGGTGTCCCATAAGGACATTGCCCTTATGGGAACAAATTCTTTCCCGGTAAGGGCCCTCGAAAAATTTTGGAAAGAATTATTGATGAAAACCGAGGGTCCACTGTACATGTATTAATGTTTTAATTGATGAAGCAGTCGTAAATTTCACCACATCCCCCGAGATTCCCAATAACTTCCTGGTATCTTTCAATGTATTATTTCCCAGTGTACACGATTACAGGGACCCTTGGTTTTTTGTGTTTAATCCGTTCCAGAAGGATGGGCTAAAACTGAAATCAGCAAAAACCTGAAACCTTTTTCCCCCCATAAGAAATAATGTAAATTCAGATAAAAAATTTTTAAACACCCAAAAATTATTAAAAAAAAATAATTTTTTAGAGATTAAATATAGATTTACATACAGAAAAGAATGACAAATAAATATAAAGCACTAATAACATGTATAAATGAACATTTAACATCACACTTACCTTTATTGGTGACTCTTGTTTGTGTATGGAAGACAGAGAGGAGGAGAGAGGGAGGTGAGTTTATTGTTGGGAGGCAGGACAAAATGCTTCAATTTGACACTAATATCTGCTCTACGGCTTATTTATCTATCACAATTCATCTAATATGACATAATAAACAATATTAATAACATAGAAACATTATATATACTCTAGAATGAATAAAATATGTCATTACGAATGTGAGGACTGGTGATAGTGTTATTGTTGTTGGGTTTATTAGGCCACTGACCATAAGCCGTACATATAGTGGTGGTGGAGGCAGCAGGCCACCACCAATGAAACAATGTACAGTGGCCCCCCGAGTTTAAAAAAAAACTTCCTCCTGAAGTCTGCTCAAGTGCCATTACCGAACGAATTTACTCCTTTAAGGGAAAAAAAATTTCACGTAGGGGGGGTCTATTTCGGGCCCCCCAAAAATACACTTCCACAAGAACTTACAAAATTATACTTACATAATTGCCGTTTTCCCGGGGGTATTCGTTAACCGGGGGTCCACTGTACGAAATTTTTATAAATAAGAAATATTTACACTTAAATTTATAAATAAGTTTTTTTTTTTTTTTTTCAACAAGTCGGCCGCCTCCCACCGGGGGCAAGGTGACCCAAAAAGAAAGAAAATCCCCAAAAAAAAATTTTTTTCATCATCATTCAACATTTTCCCCAACACTCATACATAATCAGTCTTTGCAGAGGAGTTCAGATCGACAGCTGAGAATAGCCCCTCCCAGCTGTCACTATCCCAGACCCCCCCTTTTAAAAGGGTGCAGGCATTGTACTTCCCATTTCCAGGACTCAAGTCCAACTAAATCAATTAACGGGTTTTCCCCTGAATCCCTTTAAAAAAATGTTCCCCTGCTCACACTCCAACAGACCCATGCCCCCAAAAACCATTCGTCTCCATTCACTCCTATCTAACACGCTCACACATGCTTGTTGGAAGTCCAAGCCCCTCACCCAAAAAACCTCCTTTACCCCTTCCCTCCAACCTTTTCTAGGACAACCCCTACCCCGCCTTCCTTTCCTCTACAGATTTATATGCTCTCCAAGTCATTCTACTTTGATCCATTCTCTTTTAAATGCCCAAAAAACCACCTCAACAACCCCCCTTAAACCCCTCTGACAAATACTTTTAGTAACTCCACACCTTCTCTTAATTTCCACTTTCCCGAATTTTCTGCATAATATTTACACCACACATTGCCCTTAGACAGGACATCTCCACTGCCCCCAGCCTCCTCCTCGCTGCAGCATTTGCAACCCATGCTTCACCCAATATAAGAGTGTTGGTCCCCCCCATACTTTTGTACTTTCCCCTTCTTTGCCTCCATGGAAAACGTTTTTGTTTCCACAGATACCTCAACGCACCACTCACCTTTTTCCTTCATCAATTCTATGGTTAACCCCCATCCTTCATAAACCCATCCGCTGACACGTCAACTCCCAAATATCTGAAAACATTTACTTCTTCCATAATCCCCCTCTCCAATGTGACATCCAATTTTTCTTTATTTAAATCATTTGATACCCTCATCACCTTATTCTTATCTATGTTCACTTTTAACTTTCTACCTTTTCACTCTCCCAAACTCGTCCACTAACCTTTGCAACTTTTCTTTAGAATCTCCCATAAGCACAGTATCATCAGCATTTAATTCTCCATAATTTAATCCCCCCCCTCTCCCCAATACCCTAGCATTTACTTCTTTTACAACCCCATCTATAAATATATTAAACAACTATGGTGACATTAAAACATCCCTGTCTAAGACCTACTTTTTTCCGGGAAGTAATTTTCCCCCTCTCCTAAAACACCCTAACCTGAGCCTCACTATCCCCCATAAAAAATCTTTACAGCCTTCAGTAACTTACTACCTATTCCATACACTTGCAACATTTTTCCACATTGCTCCCCTATCCACTCTATCATATGCCTTTTCTAAATCCATAAATGCAATAAAAAATTCTCACCTTTATCTTTAAAAACTGTTCACATATATGCTTCACTGTAAACACTTGATCTACACATCCCCTTTCCCACTCCTTTAAAACCTCCTTGCTCATCTGCAATCCTACTTCTGTCTTACCTCTAATTCTTTCAATAATAACCCTGCCATACACTTTACCCGGTATACTAGTAAACTTATTCCCCCTATATTTTTTTCAATTCCCCCTTTTCCCCCCTTTCCCCTTTTTATAAAGGAACTATACATCTCTCTGCCAATCCCTAGGTACCTTCCCCTTTTTTCATACATTTTAAGGGTCTATACATCACTGGGGAGACCTCATTTGGACTATGCAGCTCGTTTTGGTCTCCTTACTACAGGATGGATATAGATTCATTGGAGAACATACAAAAAAGAATGACTAAAAAGATTTACAGTATAAGAAATCTCCTGTATGAAGATAGACTTAGAGCGTTGAATCTCCCCCTCTCTGGGGGAAAAAGGGAAAGAGGGGGATATCCTCGAGGTGTACAAGTGGATGATGGGCATAAACAAAGGAGATATTAATAAAATACTGAGGATATCGAACCAAGTAAGAACCAGAAAAGAAATTTTAAAATTTGGGTAAATTTAGATTTAGAAAGGACATAGGCAAGTACTGGTTTTTTGAACAGAGTTGTAGATGCGTGGAACAATCTTCCATAGGGGGATAGAGGCTAGGGCCCTTGGGGGGTTTTAAAAAAGGGTTTGGGCAAATATGGGGTGGGAGGGGCTGGGTTTGATTGGTGTTGTGGTACGGGAATAAATTCCCTTTGGTAGTGGTGGTTTTTATAAGGACCTGCCTTGTATGGGCCAGTAGGCCTTTCTGCAGTGTTCCTCCATTCTTATTTTTATTTATTAAACAAAAAAATCAACCACTTGGGATATATCCCCCCGCTTTTAACATTTCTGTCATGATCCCGGGGAGTTCCAGCTGCTTTCCCCCTTTCATTCTACGTAATGCCTCACGCACCTCCCCCCCCTCACATCCTGCTCTCCTTCACTCCCAAAAGATGTTGTACCTCCCCGGCCAGTACATGAAAACCCCCTCCCTTTTTTTATCGAAAATTTAAAAATTCCTCAAAAAATTCCCCCCATCCCCAATACCTCCAGCTCCCCATCTACTAACTCCCTACTCTGTTTTTTAAATGACAAACCATTCATTCCCCAGGATTTCTTACCTTGTTTATCTCACTCCAAAATTTTTTTTTTTGTTTTCAGCAAAAATTTTTTGACAGACTCTGCTCTTCTATTAACATTTTCTGTTTTGAAAAAAAACCCCTCATAACAATCTTTTTCTTTTTTCCACCCTTTCTTTTTTCATTCAACCACTCACCCCTTTTCCCCCTCCCCCACCCTCCTATAGCCACTTTCCCCCTTTTTTTTTTTAATCTGCTTTTTAAAAACTATCTAAACCCCCCCCTACTCATCTTGCCCAGCCCCCTTTTAATATTTGTTAATCTCCCCCAAAATTTCCTCCTCCCTTGGTTTATACCCCTCTTTTCTTGCTTTTTGCCTTTTTCTTTTTTTCCCAGCTCCTTTTTTTTAACTGGGGCTTCCCCAAATAATGATCTGATATATCTGTTGCCCCTCTATAAACATGTACATCCTGAAGCCTCCCATCAATTTTTCCCCAATCATAATAAAAAAAAAACCTTTCCTTCTTTGCTATATCTACCTTGATATTTTTTATCCTCTTTTTCATAACATATGTTTTTTTTTTTAAAACCCCTTTCTACACATAGCTAAATTAATGGTTCCCCTTTACTTCCCCCCCGGCCCCCAAATTTCCTACTACTCCCCCCCCCAACATTTTTCCCACTTTAGCATTGGATCTCCAACCAAAATTCTCTCTCACTTGGTTCAAAACCCCCCCACACTCACCAACATTTCCCAAAATCCTCTCTCTCTACCCTTCTGGAAAAATTCCGGGGGTCAACGCCCCGCGGGGTCGGACCAGGCCTCCTGTTGGACAAGAGCCTGATCAACCAGGCTGTTACTGCTGGCCGCACGCAGTCCAACTTGAACCACAGCCCGGCTGACAGGACCGACATGGGTGCCTGTCCAGTGCCTGCTTGAAGACAGCCAGGGGTTTGTGGAACCCCCCTGATTTTGCGGGAGGCAGTTGAACAATCTTGGGCCCTGACACTTATTGTGTTGTTCCTTCGTGCTAGTGGCCCCCCTGCTCTTCATTGGGGGAGTTACACCGCCTGCCGAGCTTTTGCTTTCGTAGGGAGGATTTTTGTGTAAGTTTGGTCTAAGCCCGGGATTTTCCATGTGTATATAATAATGTATCCCCCCCGCCTGCGTTCTAGAGAGTACAGGTTTAGGAACTTCAAGCGTTCCCAGTAGTTGAGGTGGTTTATCGCACTTATGCGGGGGGGAAGGTTCTCTGCACATTTTCATGGTCAGCAATTTCACCCGCCTTAAAAGGTGCAGTTAGTGTGCAGCAATTTCCAGCCTAGATAGAACAAGCAATCTGAAAAAGTGTCAACATGGGTTTGGGCATCCCTGGTTTTGAAGGTTCTCATTATCCATCCTGTCATTTTTGAGCAGATGCAATTGCTCATTGTTATGGCCCTTTAAAGGTGAGATCCTCTGACATGATCACTCCCAGGTCTTTGACATTAGTTTTTCGCTCTATTGTGTGGTTGGAATTATTTTTGTACCCCGATGAGAATTTAATTTTTCACTTTTTCCGTATCTGAGTAATTGAAATTTCATCATTGAATTTCATATTGTTTTCTGCAGCCCTTTTAAAAGATTTGGTTTATGTCTGCTTGGAGTCTTGGTGTCTTCAACGGTGGACACTGTCAACAGATTGGGGTGTCATCTGCAAAGGAAGACACAGCACTGTGGCTTATATCCCTGTCAATGTCTGATATGAGGATGAGGAATAGGATGGGAGCAAGTACTGTGCCTTGTGAAAGGCTTTTCACAGTACCTGCCTAGATTTTACTCTGTTGACTACTATTTTTGTGTTCTACATGGGAAATTATAGATCCATCTACCAACTTTTCCTGTTATTCCTTTATCACGCATTTTGTGTGCTATTACACCATGGTAAACTTGTAAAGGCTTTTGCAAATCTGTGTATATAAATTCATTCTGTTTATCTTCTAGAGATCCAAGACCTTGTCGTAGTGGTCCAGTAGTTGGGACAGACGGGAGCAGCCTGCTCTAAACCCATGCTGTCCTGGGTTGTGCAATTGATGGGTATCAAGTGGGGTGGCAATTTTTTTTAAAACCCCTTTTAAAAGTTTTTAGATATGGGACGTTAGCGCAATTGGTCTGTAGTTCTTTGCTATTGTTTACTGCCCCCTTTGGGGACGGGGGCTATGTCTGTTGTTTTTAGTAGCTGGGGGACGTCCCAGTGTCCATGCCCCCTCTCCATAGGATTTTAAAAAGGTGATGGGGGTTTTTGCAGTTCTTGATGAAACGGAGTTCCATGAGTCTGGGCCTGGGGGCGGAGGCGGGGGCAGTCATTTCCTTTTCGGTCATTTGGCGTCGGGTGATGTCAGAAAGGCATGCGTCTGTCAAGTTCTGTGGCACTCTTTAAAAAAAATCATTTGGGTTTTTCGATTTTCAGTCTGGTTAGTGGCTCGCAAAGACTGAGTCTTTGGGATTTAAGTAACTCACTCATTTCCTTGCTGTCATCTGTGTAGGACCCACCCCTTTAAGTAGGGGCCCAATACGGTTGTTCTATTTGTTTTTGATGGGAAAAGAAATACTTGGGGTTTCTTTCAATTTCTTTTATGGCTTTTAGTTCTTCCCGTGTTCTTGATTCCTGTAAGATTCCTTTTGTTTTAATTCGATGTTTGCTATTTTCTGACTAGTGTCTCCCTACGTATTTCAGAGATATTGGCCTCCTGTAGCCGCTCCGTTATTCTTTGCCTTCGCCTGTATAGGAGCGCCTTTCTAGTTTGCATCTTCCTCCTTTTCCTTAAGGGGAAATTTGCCTTGAGCAAACCTCAAGTACCACAGAGTTAATTTGTTCTAGACATAGGTTGGGATCTGTGATGCTTAGGCAAGTCAGTCAAGTATTTAGTAAGTCAGTGTCCAGTCAGTAAAGTCAAGTCATTAGCGTAAGTGCAAGTCATTCAGTCAGTAAGTCAGTCAAGTCATTCAGTCAGTAAGTCAGTCAAGTCATTCAGTCAGTAAGTCGTCAAGTCTGTCAGCAGCGCCCCTCAAGAACAGTGTCGCAAGAACGTGTCAGTCAAGTCAGTAAGTCAGTCAAGTAAGTGTCAGTCAAGTCATTAAGTCAGTAAGTCATTCAGTGTCAGTCAAGTCGTCAGAAGTGGTCAAGTCATTCAGTCAGTAAGTCAGCCGTTTTTCAGTAAGTCAGTCAAGTCAATAGTCAGTCAGTAAAGTCAGTCAGTCAAGTAAGTCAGTAAGCGCGGAGTCAGTCAGTCAAGGGGTCAGTCAGTAAGTCAGACAAGCATTCAGCGAAACAGTCAAGTCATTCAGTCAGTAAGTCGAAATCATTCAGTCATAAATCAGTCAGTCAGCAAGTCAGTCAGACAGCGTGTCAGCAAGTCAGTCAGTCAGTCAGTCACAAACTTATGTTTACCTCTTTTTTTGTGTACAAAGTAACACTTCATTACTGCCACGGGTTATGTCTTGTCTAATATTAATCTTTTTTTTCAATTCTAAACTTAAATACTTATACATTTTCTTTCCACTTTGAGCAACACTGTGATTGCTTGGGAGATACAAGATATATTAATTTAAAGATCAAAACACGATTCACTTTCAGAGGACTTTTTTTTTACCCAGAAATCGCCGAATCGGGATGGTGGGGTCCAGGGTGGGTGGGGGGGGATGGCCGGGGGGTGTCCCCCGCTGAAAAAAACAAGGCTGTTTGGAAATGGTTATTTGTTTTCCTTCCCAAAACTGTAAGTAAGTTTATTCAGGTATACACAGATACAGTTAAAGATTATCATACATAGAACATATGTGTAGAGAACCGGGTAACCCAAAAGTCAGAGTGACTTAGTATTTCCATTGACTGACTTTTTTTTGGGGGATCCTGGTTCTCTAAAATATGCTGCTATGTATGATAATGTATGTAACTGTACTCACCTTTTTGGTTTCAGGGGGGAAGACTCAGCTCCTGGCCCCATGTATCTGAATAAACTTAAGTTTGCAGAAAGGAAAACAAATTCCCTTTTTTAAAGCAAGAGGATTCTTAGGGAGAAAAAAACCATGGGCTTACACTTGAAATCACCTGATGCATTACCGAAAAGGTAAGGTGAAGGGTCCTTTGCTGTCTTGAAGCCTGGTGCACTTTTCTCTTGTGACTGATATAAGTTCGGGTTTGGGATTTTCTTCCAAAAAAACTTGTCTCGTCACATTAAAATTGATGTGGCTCATAGCCACCCTTAGTAGGACCCCCCCTGACTCAATGGTTTAACCCACCCCGGTCACCGCTCGCTCAAAATTTTTTCCCCCCTGCCGTACCCTGTAATATCTTTTCCCTGTAAGATGATAATGTGTTTCAAATCTTAAATCGTGCAATACCCCTAACGTGCAACATAATCTCGTGCTAAATGACGTTCTACTGTATTAAGATAAAATAAAGAAAACTCAGATGAGTGTGTATACATAAACGTGTACATGTTTGCGTAGGGACCTAAGTGTAAGTAGAAGAGCAAGACGTACCTGAAATCTTGCATGTTTATGAGACAGTATACCAGCAATCCTACCATCATGTAAACAGTTTCAGGTTTCTGTTTTACAGTCACCTGGCAGGATGGAGGAGGGGATGGTGGCAGAGGGCAGGCTGGTCTCAGTGCCTGATATTTCAAACAACAATGGAGGAGTTAAGTTTCGTGTCGTCATTTTTCTATCGCTAATCACGTAACCCCTTTAAAAATTTTGAACGTAGATCCACCTTTTTCATACATACTTTCTTTTGGAGAAAATCAAGGTCTGAGCGCTATGTGTGTAAACATAGATTACGTTTTGGGCAGTTTTAAGGGAATTTCCCCTACACTGTTAGTGCTACACTTTATCGCTGGCGGGGTATGCCTTTTTCGTCATTTTATCTTTTTCTACGATTTCTTTCTTTAATTCTATGGTGTTCCTCACTTTCTTTCCCAAAAGGGCTGGCACTAGGAGCTTTCTTTGGGGTTATTTAGCAGTCACACACAATAATCAAGGGCCAAAAAAAAATGGATTGTTAAGAAATGTTTTGTATGAACTCGCAGGATAATGTTCACTCAACCAGAAACAAATACACTGCCTGAGAATGGGCGGAAGTGGGCTTGCAGGTTTTAGCGCACTGGGCACTGGACAGGTTCTGTACCATCGACAGAAATGGCTCCAATATTTCCCCAAAAGAGTGTGCGAAAACTGAAACGGCAAAACGGAGATACACACGAAAAAAAAGGGGGTACTGTATATCTAATACAAGACCACTGTAGCAGCCACAAAGTACAAAAAAACTTGATACCAAAACTTTTTCCTTTCTTGGTATATACTGCTTGAACGACAATCTACCTGGTTTTGTCAAAAAGTGCAACATATGTAATGAAAAGATAAATCTGTTCACTGGGATAATATCACTGAAGGCCAGAATAGAAATTAGGCAATCTGTTAACCAGTATGATTTGATATTATGTTATAGACTTGTGGCATAAGCATTATTGTAAAAAAACAAATACAAAACATCTAAACCCACAGTTTTTCCCCTACCAGTGTAGTCTTGACTGTGGTTTCTTTTGCCGTGGTATAATCAAAATACTTGTTATTTTCCCTGACTATTTTCTATCGGGGGCTGGTTGAAAAAAGTTAAAAGTTTGGCTCATTGCAATGTTCCCAAGGGGTACAAGATGGCAGGATTCCATTATGTCAACAGTGTTACTTGTGTAGTACATTGATGGATCATCCCAGCTACATTATAGACATGCTCCTTGCTAGCCATGACATCAGTTTTTCCCCCACATGAGCTGGGCAAGAAGCCCCGCCTTTTCCTCGTAGGCATAAAAAACTGGACAAGCAGGCCTGGGCCCTTCCCCAAGACTATAATACAGGGGAAACCCCCGAAATTCCCCAAACACCCCTTTTATGTAAGTTTATTTTTTAAATGCTTTTGTAAGTGTAATTTTTGGGGGGGTTTTTAAGGACACTATTTTTTATTTTTTTAAGAAAATTTTTTTTGGAATGGCACTTGAACAGCTTCTGGGAAAGAAAAAAAATTTTGGGCCCCATTAAAAATTTTTTGGGTTTTTAAAAGTATTTTTTTTGGCCCAGACATTTTTTGGGGTTTTTTTTAAAACCTTTTCTTTTTTTCCCCTTTTTTTAAACCCCCCCAATTTTTTTTTTTAAAACCCCCCCAACAAATGGTGGGAGCTGTGGGGTGGCTGGCTGGCGGCTGGTTTGGGGCCTCCCCTACAGACTGGCTTAAGTGGCTTGGTTTAATTTGCAAGAAACCCAGTCTACTCCTAGAAGGTTAGCAAATAAGCCACAAACACAAGTAATAACCAGGAAGCTCTGTAGACAAGGCGGGAGGATGCTGGGTCTTGAGGCCTCACGCTGGTCACACAGTCTCTGCCATGATGGGAAGAAGTAATCCCCTTTATATCTGCATAATCTTCAAATCACGCCACACCGCGCCACCATTTGTCATGGGGGTTCGTTGGGGATATAATGGAGAAAGATAAACACTGAAGGATGTCTGGAGGCATATATTATAGTCTTGAGGGGGCCCCCAGGCCTGCCTGATCAGTCTTCTATGCCTGCAGAACTGAGAGCAGGGTTTCAGCCTACAGCTCATGGGGGGGAAACTCATGACGTCACGGCCCAAGGAGCTGTCTAAATGTAGCTGGGATGATCTATCAAGTGAATTACAAAGTAACACTGTTGACATTTTTGAAGTCATCAAATTGGTGATTGGGAAAAAAATTGGCATTTTGCTGCCAGTCTGAGATGCAATTTGCTGGTGGGTACTGGGCATTATAAGCTGGTTGTGTTGTAGTCATGGTTGTGCAGGTTGTGGTAGTGGTTGGGGCTGGTTGAGGATGCTAAGTCCCAGTGTGAGTCCTAGCCTGGGCTGGTCCCGCATCCTGCATCCCCATGGCACCACCACACCATCTACTAATGCAAGGGGTCTATTATCCATCCCAATTGAACCCATATCATTGTCACTTTATGTCTCTTCCTGGTGGGCCACGGATGTACCCACCCCCTTGGAATTGCATATGGCACATTACCCTTTCCCATGTGCTGTTGTATAAACTACGCACTGGTGAATATTCATCCTCGTATCACTAGTCAATGATCATCAAGTTCAATAAAATCAAAGCCCACGCACTGTCATCACTGTTACTAAATCTGATGCCTGATCACAGGAAAATATTATTTTTCTTTGCGGTGGGGTAAACTGAACGTGACCCAGATGGACAAGCACCAGGGTGGAAGGTTGAGGGTCGCGGGGTTTTTCAGCACTATTTTTGATATCCTGAGCATTGCTTTCAGTCATAAATTTTAAAAACCATAAAATTTCCCTTTCAGATCCATTTCCATCTGTGTTAAAAACTGAGTCCTGGGAAGAGGAGTTTCCCCAATTAAACGGGGAGTGAGTTTTTTCCTACCGTGAGGTGGTGAACAAAGTTCGAGATGGCATTCTCACATTGCATTGTGAGACCTTTTTTTTGCTTACTATGCCCCTGACCACACAGACCCATTCTCTCATGTGTAGGCCTACCAACCTTCGAGCCATTTAAGCCACTAAAATTTTTTTGCACAGAATTAGGCATGGACCCTGGTTTTAAAAGCCATAGAACAATGGCATGGACCCGAAAGGGTTAGGATTGTTTATTCCGTTTAACGAGATTAATATCTGATTGACATTTGCATTCATAAGACTAATGGAGAATGTAAGATGTTTTAAAAAATTTTTTTTAATTTGATCCAAAATGGAATTTTAGAAAACAAGAACTTTTGAGTCACCTAAACCATATGATCCATAGCGATAGAAAAACAGTAGTGTATTGTTTGTAAACATTGTGATTTCTATCTCTCATAGAAAAAAAACACTTGTAGATTTTTATATACAGTGGACCTCGGTTTTGCCCAAAATTCCTTCCCGAATGTGCCAAGTGCCATTACCAAACAATTTACCCCTTAAAAAATAATGTCAGTAGGTTTGTCTATTTCAGACCCCTAAAAAAACACTTGCAAAAGCACTTACGAAATAACTTTCATAAATGTTCGAGTTTGGGGATGACCAAAACCAGGGACCACTGATTGTACTACTCCATTCAAAAAAATGGTGCATTTTTTAGACAAGACAGCAATACATAAATGAAGTATGTACAGTAGACTGTTATATTAAAAGATTTATTTCCACATTTTGGTTATTGCACTATTGAAAATTGCAGCACAATTTTTTACAACACTTCACAAAATTAACTTTAAAAAGCTCCCGTTTGGGCGCAGAAAATTCCCCCGCTCATGCTGCTTCCTTGTTGTGGGGGGACCATTGTGTGTGTTTGTGAATTGTGTTTCGATCTTTTAATTGCGAATCTTGTATCTGCAACAATCAAGCCACCCAGTAGGCATACCAGTGTTGCTGAAAGTGGCAAGAAAAGGTATAGTATTGAAGTATTAGGGTTAATGGTAGAAATATTAGAAAAGAGATATGTGGCCTTAATGAAGCATCAGTTTGTACAATTAAAATGAATGAGGTAAATATAAGTTTGTGTAATGAATAACTGACTGATTATTTTTTGACTTAAGGTTAGTCTTTTCACTAAAGAGGCCCCTGACAAATCAGAAGCAGTGTTCTGAAATGATGTTAGAGCGCTGATGCCTTACCATCAGCTGTATAATGTACCCCAGGGAAAAAATAGAACAGAAATCCATTACAGAATTTATCACACCCAACAACCATCGACTTCAGTACCAGAACCCCTACCATCTACCTCAGCTCAGAGAGCCACAACATAACTCTACCTCTCTTCACAATGATCGACAAACACCAGCACCCACAATTTGGTAAGAAATACTATTATCTCTGATGCATTTTTTGTCTTGCAGTAAAAAAAACATAATATATCACGGCAATGAACACAATTACATATTCACTTTTACTTTTTTAAAATCTGAAGGTCTAAAAAAAATTGTTTGGCTTTTGGGGCTCCCAGGAACATAACCCCATTTTTCCCTTAAGTTCTTCAGTTTATCTAACACAGATTTACCTAACAAGGCATTTTCAGGAATGTAATACCCGGGGTCTACCTGGAGAGAATTCCAGGGGTCAACGCCCCCCGCGGGCCCCGTCTGTGACCAGGCCCCCTGTTGGACCCGAGCCTGATCAACCAGGCTGTTACGCTGGCCGCACGCAGTCCAACGTATGAACCACAGCCCGGCTGATCAGGAAGCTTGAGGTGCCTGTCCAGTGCCTGCTTAAGACGCCAGGGGTTTGTTGGTAATCCCCTGATGTTTCTGGGAGGCAGTTGAACAATCTTGGGGCCCCGACACTTATTGTGTTGTCCCCCAATGTGCTAGTGGCACCCCCCCCTTCATTGGGGGATGTTACACGCCTGCCGAGTCTTTTTCTTTCGTAGGGAGTGATTTTTTTTGCAAGTTTGGGATTAAGCCCCCGGAATTTTCCATGTGTATATAATGTATCTCTCCCGCCTGCGTTTTAAAAGTACAGGTTTAGGAACCAAGGTTTCCCCCTAGTTGAGGGGGTTTATCGCACTTATGCGTCGGTGAAGGTTCTCTGCACATTTTCAAGGTCAAATTTCACCCGCCTTGAAAGGTGCAGTTAGGTGCAGCAATATTCCAGCCTGATAGAACAAGCGATCTAAAAAGTGTCAACAGGGCTTGGCACCCTGGTTTTGAAGGTTTCATTATCCATCCTGTCTTTTTCAAGAGATGAATTTTATTTTGTTATGGCCTCAAGGGAGACCCTTTGACATGATCACCCCAGGTTTTTGACATTAGTTTTTAGCTTTTTTGGTGGTTGGAATTAGTTTTGTACTCCATGAGTTTTTTAATTTTTCACGTTTTTCCATCTGAGTTATTGAAATTTTCATCATTGAACTTCATATTGTTTTCTGAGCCCATTTAAAGATTTGGTTTATGTCTGTTGGGAGTCTTGGTTTTTCAAGGGGACACTGTCATAGTTGGTGTCATCTGCAAAGGAAGAACCCCCCCCCCCAAGGGGGGGGGACTGTGGCTTATATCCCTGTCAATGTCTGATATGAGGATGAGGAATAGGATGGGAACAGAGCTTTTCCAGCTGCCTGACTTTACTCTGTTGACTACTACTCTTTGTGTTCTACATGTTGGAAATTATAGATCCATCTACCAACTTTTCCTGTTATTCCTTTATCACGCATTTTGGTGCTATTACACCATGGTCAACTTGTCAAAAGGCTTTTGCAAAGTCTTGTATATAACATCTGCATTCTGTTTATCTTCTAGAGCATCCAGGACCTTGTCGTAGTGGTCCAGTAGTTGGGACAGACAGGAGCGGCCTGCTCTAAACCCATGATGTCCTGGGTTGTGCAATTGATGGGTATCAAGATGGGTGGCGATCTTGCTTTTTAGAACCCTTTCAAAGATTTTTATGATATGGGACGTTAGCACAATTGGTCTGTAGTTCTTTGCTATTGCTTTACTGCCCCCTTTGTGGAGCGGGCATGTCTGTACTGTATGTAAAATGTTTATACCCATAATTGTGGAAAACTAACTGTATTCTGTGTTAAGTCATTTTTCTTGTTCTGTCATGTTTCTGTCATGTGATATGTTATTTATATTTTTTACAGTATGAAAAAAAAGTGAAGGAACAAGAATCCAGGGAAAACATGAAGAATTCTTGAAAACTCTTGAATATTATGTCAGTGAGACAAATAAAACATTTTTTAGCTCAGTACAGAAATGAGGAACAGGGATCAGTACCAATATGTGTTGTTTAATTTTCACAACAACTTGTTTATATTAGACACCTATGTAAAAGACATTATTAAATACGAATCACTGATAAAATGGCACAGGCTGAATGGCCGCACATCCTTGATACAGTCAACACAAATAAAACTATTGAGATTGGAGAAAATGATGAAAAGAGCATTTTGTTGTACTGTTAAACAATTGCAAATAGTTGAGGTTTTAAAACAAACACAAGCTCTAGAGCCTGAGAATGAGGTGGAAAATTTGAACTTAGAGAGCACTGAAGTTGCCCAGGACATACAGCAGCGAAAGGGCTTACGATTTCGTCAGTAATATATCACAGAAAAAATGAGACATACTCAGGGTAGAGCCATTACATTGAAAATGGACAGTAAGGAAAAGGATGATGGTAGAAGCACATAAAAGCCAATATTAATAAAACTATAGTAAACAAATGTATTCAAGAAAGGAGTGTCATTCTTACGTTGGAAAAAATTTGGCAAGGACTTATGATTGCCAAATAAAAAGAGACAAAATAGACAGGACTTGTGGCACTGAAGTGAAAATTTGGAGTACTACATCAGGAGATGTTAGCAGTTCATCATGGAGTGAAAGCAATATTAAATCAGATGGTGAAATGGCAGTGAATTGTAAAGAAAGTCGTTAGATGTACTGCTGAGAGATGTGTTTGCAAAGAAAACAGAAGAACACTGAAGTGAAAAGTTTGAGTCCTACATCAGATGTTAGCAGTTCATTATGGGTGAAGGGTATTAAATCAGATGAAATGTCAGTGAATTGTGAAGAAAGTATTTTAGATGTACTACTGAGAGATATGTTTGCAAATATAAAACCTGAAGGTTCAGCTTCACTTGGGACACCTTCATTTGTGGATGTGCTTAAGAATATACTAGCAAAACAAAAAAAAACACATATTTGAACACATTCATGAGTTATACGAGAGAGAAACTTTAATGTGGAAGAAAATTTTGACGAAAGCTTACAATGTTCGAAGGAAGGAAGATCTTTCAGATGAAGAACTAGAAGGTCTGGAAAAAGAGTAAAGTTGTACAGGAAAGGTTTAATAACTACAGCACTTCGAGCATTGAAGCGCAAACAGCCTCAACAGGTGAAACATGTAATACAAATTGAAATAGACAAGCAGATGCAAAATCATATCCTTGAACTTTCTGTTTGGAAAATGTTATATGAAAACTGTAAATTTGAGGAAGCCCACAAATACAATGTAAAAAATTTGTAGAGGATAATAAGGAGTTAATTAAAAGATTTATGAAGGAAAAAAACATCGATGTGAATCCTATTAAGAAAAAGAAAATGACGCAAAAAACAAAAAATGACATCAAGAAGAAAAAACATAAGAAAAATAAAAATGTAATAAGCAAAATAAAAAAGCATTGAATTTAAAACAGAAAAAGTTAATAAGAAAGAAAGCAAAGACTGTAAAAGAATTAGTGTTTCAAATTTTTTTGGAAAGACCACATAATTTACAAGATTCATGATGTAGAGTATGTAATTCATTTGAATATGGCTATATTTTTATGTATATGGCAAAGTTTATTCCTAGCAATCCTTGGCTATAACAAAAGGATAAAAGAAATTTTTATGTTTGAAATGTATTTAGAGAATTATACATATTTTGTATCTGAATATTGGATATTTTAGTATTTTTGGTACCGAAATCAAGTTTAATAATTCAGTAACTTCCTGTAGGTATGTATGATGGTATATCACAATGTAAATATCATATTTATTTTTATAAAGCTGAAAATTTTCTTAAAAGGCTGTTACAAAGTATTGAGTATGGGTGATTAATATTACAATTACAGACAGTGAAATGTAGAATAAATTGTCATTTCTTTCAAAAAAATTTGTTTTAGGATACCATGTATCACGATCCCTTCTGTTAAGATTTCTTGATGCCAGTGAGTGGCTCTTGATTTAGTTAATCAAATCTGTCTTTACCCTCCTTGGATTGAACCTGTTTTCCTTCCATTTCCCTGAGCACTATATGACCCCTGTGGAGTTCGCACTTTCTTTAAATAATGTAGTACTGTATACCAAGACGATTGATACAGTGCTTGGGAAACAAGAGGTAATCACTCTTTGATCCATGGAAGAACAGTTCTGTTCCTTTGATGCAGAGCCCCTCACTGGTATCAAGGCACCTACTTCTCGAGGGAATAAATCCTGATTATATCTTATTTGCTACATTTTCTTCTGTTGGTAATATTGTAATCTCATTTTGTTAGTGTAGATAAGGAATAAATTTGCATTTAATAAATATCATAATTTTTATTGCCATAATTTATATTGTCAGTGTTATATTTCAACAAAGATAGGTGATGGAGAACAAGCCTTTATTTTAACAGACTCTCAAAATCATAATGGGTTTGAACCCCACCCGTGGTATGGTAAGCCTTTATTTTACACATTTTGCTCAGTGAGCAACCTTTGAGAGGTGAATTGTGTTTGTGTGAAACATTGTTTAAAATACAGGTTTTCTCATGTCTTATACCTGTTTTCTAGTTTGTTGTCCCCAGTCACTAATTTTATATTCCACATGGCTCTGATCATAGGTTCATAGAACCCATAGTGCAATTTATTTAACAGAAGTTTCACCAATTGTTACTTTTGTAAGCTCATTCTGAACCATTATTATTATAATCAAAAGCACTAAACCATTCTGAACCACACAATACCAATTATTTGGAAATATAAAACATTTTGCTTTACTGTGCACTTAAGCTGTGCATCTGCACACTTACCTAGCAGATGCATATAAGGATCATTGCAGTTGCTCACTTTATACACTTGGTAAGATTTCTGGAGCTTCATTTTGATAAAATATGTAAAACATAAAAGGTCCTTATTTAAGTTAGTGGTGACATCTGCCTTCATTTTGAAAAACCTGGTAGAGATTGCATAAACATGGAGGGCATATGTATTGTGTGGTATCTTGTTGCCCATTATTTTCCAGTGATTTTCAGAAAGATTAGCCTTAATACATATACAAATACAGTGGTACACCGAGTTTCGTATGGCTCCCAACTCGAACAATTATATAAGTGTATTATTGTAAGTGCTTTTGTAAGTACGTATTTTTGAGGATCTGAAACAGCACTCGAACAGTCTTCTGGAACAAATTATAGCTGAAACTCTGGGTACCACTGTACAAATACAAATTTTTATTTCATTGCAAGTTTACATTGAGATTATGTAATTACAATAATGAGAGAAAAAGAGAGGTTAAAAGAGTGGTGAAGCAATGTAAAAGAGAGCAGATGAGAGAGTGGTGAGATGTTATCAGCAAATTTTGTTGAAAATAAGAAAAGTTTTGGAATGAGATTAATAAGTTGAGGAAGCCTAGAGAACAAATGGATTTGACAGTTAAAAATAGGAGAGGAGAGTTATTAAATGGAGAGTTAGAGGTATCGGGAAGATGGAGAGAATATTTTGAGGATTTGTTAAATGTTGATGAAGACAGGGAAGCTGTGATTTCGTGTGTAGGGCAAGGAGGAATAACATCTTGTAGGAGTGTGGAAGAGCCAGTTGTGGGTGTAGGGGAAGTTCGTGAGGCAGTGGGTAGAATGAAAGGGGGTAAGGCAGCTGGGATTGATGGGATAAAGATAGAAATGTTAAAAGCAGGTGGGGATATAATTTTGGAGTGGTTGGTGCTATTATTTAATAAATGTATGGAAGAGGGTAAGGTACCTAGGGATTGGCAGAGAGCGTGTATTGTTCCTTTGTATAAAGGCAAAGGGGACAAAAGAGAGTGCAAAATTATAGGGAATAAGTCTGTTGAGTGTACCTGGTAAAGTGTATGGTAGAGTTATTATTGAAAGAATTAAGAGTAAAACAGAAAGCAGAATAGCAGATGAACAAGGGGCTTTAGAAAGGTAGGGGTGTGTAGACCAAGTGTTTACAGTGAAACATATAGGTGAACAGTATTTGGATAAGGGTAAAGATGTTTTTGTGGCATTTATGGATTTGGAAAAGGCATATGATAGGGTAGATAGGGGGCAATGTGGCAGATGTGCAGGTGTATGGAATAGGAGGAAGGTTACTGAAAGCAGTGAAGAGTTTTATGAGGATAGTGAGGCTCAGGTTAGAGTGTGTAGGAGGGAAGGGACTATTTCCCAGTAAAAGTGGGCCTTAGACAAGGATGTGTGATGTCACCGTGGTTGTTCAATATATTTATAGATGGGGTTGTAAGAGAAGTGAATGCGAGGGTCTTGGCAAGAGGTGTTGGGCTAAAAGATAAGAAGCAAATACAAAGTGGGAGTTGTCACAGTTGCTTTTTGCTGATGACACTGTGCTTTTGGGAGATTCTGAAGAGAAGCTGCAGAGGTTGGTGGATGAATTTGGTAGGTGTGTAAAAGAAGAAAATTGAAAGTGAATATAGGAAAGAGTAAGGTGATGAGGATAACAAAAGAATAGGTGACGAAAGATTGGATATCAGATTGGAGGGAGAGAGTATGGAGGAGGTGAATGTATTCAGATATTTGGGAGTGGACATGTCGGCGGATGGGTCTATGAAGGATGAGGTGAATCATAGAATTGATGAGGGGAAAAGGGTGAGTGGAGCACTTGAGTCTGTGGAGACAAAGAACCTTGTCCATGGAAGTAAAGAGGGAATGTAGAGAGATAGTTATACCAACGCTCTTATATGGTGTGAAGCATGGGTGATGAATGTTGCAACGAGAGAAGGCTGGAGGCAGTGGAGATGTCATGTCTGAGGTCAATGTGTGGTGAATATAATGCAGAGAATTCGGAGTTTGGAAATTAGGAGGAGGTGCGGGATTACCAAACGATTGTCCAGAGAGCTGAGGAGGGGTTGTTGAGATGGTTTGGACATGTAGAGAGAATGGAACGAGACAGAGTGACTTCGAGGTGTATAAATCTGTAGTGGAGGGAAGGCGGGGTAGGGTCGGCCTAGGAAAGGTTGGAGGAGGGGTAAAGGAAGTTTTGTGTGCGAGGGCTTGGACTTCAGCAAGCATGTGTGAGCGTATTTGATAGGAGTGAATGGAGGCATATGGTTTTAATATGACGTGCTGTTGGAGTGTGAGCAAAGTAACATTTATGAAGGGATTCAGGAAACCGGCAGGCCGGACTTGAGTTCTGGAGATGGGAAGTACAGTGCCGGCACTCTGAAGGAGGGGTGTTAATGTTGCAGTTTTATAACTGTAGTGTAAAGCACCCTTCTGGCAAGACAGTGATGGAGTGAATGATGATGAAAGTTTTTCTTTTGGGCCACCCTGCCTTGGTGGGAATCGGCCGATGTGTTAATAAAAAAAAAAAAAAAATAATGAGTTGCAGTGCAAAGAGAGCCACTATCATGCCATGGCATTATGGGCAGACTAAATTTAATGGTTTACTAGAGAATTGATCATAGTTTAAGTTGTACATCTGTTTTTATTTATAGCAGACAGCAAGTTTACTGAAATTAACAATCTGGGGATATAACATTGGGACAAGTTGAAAGTATTTTGCAGGTTGTTTATTTTTTTTTTCAACAAATCGGCCGTCTCCCACCGATGCAGGGTGACCCAAAAAGAAAGAAAATCCCCAAAAAGAAAATACTTTAATCATCATTCAACACTTTCACCACACTCATACATAATCACTGTCTTTGCAGAGGAGCTCAGATACGACATCTGAGAATAGTCCCAGCTGTCACTATCCCAGACCCCTCCTTTAAAGTGCAGGCATTGTACTTCCATTTCCAGGACTCAAGTCCAACTAAATCAATTAACTGGTTTCCCTGAATCCCTTCACAAATGTTACCCTGCTCACACTCCAACAGATCGTCATGTCCCAAAAACCATTCGTCTCCATTCACTCCTATCAAATACGCTCACACATGCTTGCTGGAAGTCCAAGCCCCTCGCCCACAAAACCTCCTTTACCCCATCCCTCCAACCTTTTCTAGGATGACCCCTACCCCGCCTTCCTTCCCTACAGATTTATACGGTCTCCAGTCATTCTACTTTGATCCATTCTCTCTAAATGACCAAACCACCTCAACAACCCTCTTCAGCCCTCTGACAAATACTTTTAGTAATTCCACACCTTCTCCTAATTTCCACATTCGAATTTTCTGCATAATATTTACACCAACATTGCCCTTAGACAGGACATCTCCACTGCCTCCAGCCTCCTCCTCGCTGCAGCATTTGCAACCCATGCTTCACACCCATATAAGAGTGTTGGTACCACTATACTTTCATACATTCCCTTCTTTGCCTCCATGGATAACGTTTTTGTCTCCACAGATACCTCAACGCACCACTCACCTTTTTTCCTTCATCAAATCTATGGTTAACCTCACCCTTCATAAACCCATCCGCTGACATGTCAACTCTCAAATATCTGAAAACATTTACTTCTTCAATAACCCCCTCTCCAATGTGATATCCAATTTTTCTTTATTTAAATCGTTTGATACCCTCATCACCTTACTCTTATCTATGTTCACTTTCAACTTTCTACCTTTACACACTCGCCAAACTGTCCACTAACCTTTGCAACTTTTCTTTAGAATCTCCCATAAGCACAGTATCATCAGCAAAAAGTAACTGTGTCAACTCCCATTTGCATTTAATTCCCAATAATTTAATCCCACCCCCTCCCCAACACCCTAGCATTTACTTCTTTTACAACCCATCTATAAATATATTAAACAACCATGGTGACATTACACATCCGTCTAAGACCTACTTTTACCAGGAAGTAATCTCCCTCTCCTACACACCCTAACCTGAGCCTCACTATCCTCATAAAAACTCTTTACAGCCTTCAGTAACTTACTACCTATTCCATACACTTGTAACATTTGCCACATTTCTTCCCTATCCACTCTGTCATATGCCTTTTCTAAATCCATAAATGCAATTAAAACTTCTCTACCTTTATCTAAATACTGTTCACATATATGCTTCACTGTAAACACTTGATCTACACATCCCTACCCACTCTAAAGCCTCCTTGCTCATCTGCAATCCTACTTCTGTCTTACCTCTAATTCTTTCAATAATAACCCTGCCATACACTTTACCTGGTATACTCAGTAAACTTCTTCCCCTATAATTTTTACACTCTCTTTTATTCCCCTTCCTTTATATAAAGGAACTATACATGCTCTCTGCCAATCCCTAGGTACCTTCCCCTCTTTCATACATTAAACAAAAATACCAACCACTCCAGCACTATATCCCCCCCTGCTTTTAACATTTCTATCATGATCCCGTCAGTTCTAGCTGCTTTACCCCCTTTCATTCTACGTAATGCCTCACACACCTCCCCCACACTCACATCCTGCTCTTCTTCACTTAAAAACGATGTTGTACCTCCCTGGCCAGTACATGAAATTACCGCCTCCTTTTTCATCGACATTTAAAAGTTCCTCAAAATATTCCCGCCATCTACCAATCCTCCAGCTCCCCATCTACTAACTCCCTACTCTTTTTTTAACTGACAAATCCATTCTTTCCCCTAGGCTTTCTTACCTTGTTTATCTCACTCCAAAATTTTCTTGTTTTCAGCAAAATTTCTTGACAGAGCCTCTCCCATTCTTTCATCTGCTCTTCTTTTCTCTCTCACCACTCTCTTCACCTTTCTTACTCTCCAATACTCTGCTCTTCTATTAACACTTCTTTTTTGTAAAACCTCTCATGTTTTTACCTTTTCTCTTTTATCCACCCTTACTTCCCATTCCACCACAAACTCCTTTTTCCCTCCTCCCCCACCCTCCTATACCCCAAACTTCTGCCCCACATTCAAATACTGCATTTTAAAACTATCCAACTCTTTCACCCCCACTACTCATCTTGCACTAGCACACCTTTCTGCAATAGTTGTATATCTCACCCTAACTTCCTCCCTTAGTTTATACATTTTTACCTCTCTTACTTGCTGTTGCTATTTCTTTTGTCCCATCTCCTTTTACTCTAACTGTGCTAACTAAATAATGATCCGATATATTGTTGCCCCTCTATAAATGTACATCCGGGAAGCCTACCCATCAACCTTTATCACCAATCATAACCCAACAAGCTACTTTCCGTGCTTTATCATACCTTGTATTTTATTTATCCTCTTTTCATAAATATGTACTTATTACCAAACCTCTTTCTACACATAGCTCAATTAATGGTTCCCCATTTACATTTTCCCTGGCACCCAAATTTACTTCACTCCCTCCACATCATTTTACCCACTTTAGCATTAAGATCCCAACCACAATTACTCTCCCCACTTGGTACAAAACTCCCACACACTCACTCAACATTTCCCAAAATCTCTCTCCTCTAAATTCTCTCTTCTCCAGGTATAAACACTTTATAACCTACTTTTCACATCCAACCTTTATTTTACTCCACATAATCCACTATATCATTAGTAAATATTTAAATTATATTATGAGAATATAACATTGTGCATTGTTGAAACTAGTTTACAGTCGAGAATGATACAATTGGGTGTGCAGTATTGTTTTGGGCAGGTATTTATACTACCATGTAGTTAAGTAATGTATGAAATTTGGGAATATAATTTTGAAGTTTTAAGATTAATGGGAGATTTTGGTAAAGTTACATACAGGGACCCCGAGTTTCGTAAACCCTGAAATCGTAATTTATGTAAGTATAATATTGTAAGTGCTTGTGGAAAAGTATTTTGGGGGTCTGAAATAGACTAACCTCTTATTTTTCCTTAAGGGAGTAAATTGTTCGTAATGCACTTGAGCAGACTTGGATTGAAGTTTTTACGCTCGGGGGTCCACTGTATTGAGTATTTAGTTTAGGGTGAGTGGGTGGTTTTGAGAAGTCTTAAATTAATGTTCAGACTGGGTTACTTTAGTATTTACTTGTAATGAATTCCAAATTTTGGGGGGCCCCTTTTTGTGCATAGAGTTTTTTCACAGTGTGATATGGACACGGGTATATCAAAAGTGATTTGTGTCTTGTGTTACGGTCATGCGTCCTGTTAAGGTTGGTGAGAAGTTTGAGTGGAGGGTTTATGTAGTATTCTATGTATGTAATAGGCACAAGAATAAGTATGGATGTTCTTTGGTGAGTAGTTTTATATTTTTGAATATTGGGGGAGTATGCTGTCTGGAGTGGGAATTTGTTATCATTCTGACTGCAGCCTTTTGCTGGGTTATTAGTGGTCTTAGGTGATTGAATGTTTTGATCCCCATGCACAAATTCCGGTGAGAAAGGGGGGATCAGTGAATGATACAGTGCAAGGGGGCGTTTGGAACATATACTATTCTTTGATATTTTGAAAATTTTCTTGGGAAAAATTTTTCTATGTGTGTCTGGAATTTTAGGCTACTTTCAAAGGGGGATTCTAGGATTTTCCCCTAGTCTTGTGATGGGTGAACCATTTAGCTTTTGTTAAGTGGAACATTTGTTTCCTGTTTCAGAAATGAAGAAATAGATTTTGTCAGTATTGGGTAACATTTGTCATCATCCAGGTAGATATTTTCCAAATTTAAATTCTGTTTGTGTTGGACATTTACTGGGTTTGGGTGGGAAGCTTTTAGTGTCATCTAAATAATAGGGGTTTTAGTGGGTTTTGATGCATTCGGGGGTTTGTGTAAATGAAAATGAGGGTGGGCCAGGGCACTTCCTTTGGGGCCCTGACTTATTTGGTTTTGTG